>ML831875.1:62543-81354 GCA_009831015.1 Picea engelmannii | reverse complement strand
AAATAAATGTTGTACAATGGAAATGATTACAATATATCGCTTCACAATAAATGCTAAAGAAACTTCACAATGAGCAATCACAATTTATCATTAATGTAACACTATCAACATTAGAAGCAACGCTTTAGCCAACCATTCAATTGCTTTAAAGATACAATAAATGTTGCATGGATATGTTTATGGCACAAGTAGATAGCAGCAACAATAGGGTTAGTGAGTGTTATTCTAAGCTAGGTTTATAAGGATTTAATGGTTGTTGAAAGTATTTGGATGTGTGTGATCAAGGTACTCAACACAGAAAGTCTTAGATCAATGTGTTATTAGGGAAAATGGAGTCAAATTAGTTGCAAATGTTGAAGGGCTGAAATGATAGTGATAGGGCCAAAGACAAGAGGGTTTAATGTTGATGTGTTGCTAAGGCAATGCCTCAACAATCAAACCCTAGGGGAGATGACTCACTAAGGTGTAGTAAACCTAGGCCTTAGTGTGTCTTCCTCCTTCTCTAGCTCAAAAAGGTAATTTAAAATGGCTAGCTTGAGTAATAAATGCTAGGGCTAAAGAAAAGAGAGTTTAATGATGAAGTGTTGCTAAGGCAAGGCTTCATCAATCAAACCCTAGGGGAAAATGACTCACTAAGGTGTAGAAACCCTAGGCCTTAGTGCATTTTCCTCCTTCTTTAGCTCAATGAAAAGATAAAAGTGGCTAGCTTGAAGAGTAAAAGATAGAGTGTTTCTATGGCAAGGATCTAACATCAATCTTCATCAAAATAAATGGCTCATAACTTATTAGGGACATGAAACAAGGACACCAACATGTGCTTGTCCCCTAGGGTTTAATCCAGAAAATTATAATAACAAAATGCAAGTACAAAATACCATAACCATTCAATAAAGAAGGACTGCAGAAATTCACTTACATCCACCAAGCATTCTTATAGCCAAACCCTAGTTGTAAACCTTCCACCAAGAAAATGCCAAAAATATCCAAGAAAATATTCCTTCAATAAGTGCGCATCAATGTCCCCGAGGTGTAGGACAGTCGGTGATGGAGTGTGTTGTTAATCCACTCCATGATATTAAAGTCACCGGTTCAAAACCTGTGGGGACAAAAAATCCAACCATGTTAAGGGTTGGTGTGGCTCAGGCCGGGTGTGATCCCCGGGTGATTTTGACGGCTTAGATGCCCCTGAGTCGCGATTTCTCAAGCCACAGGTTAATTGCGTACCCAACAGGTCTCGCACAAATTAACAAACAAAAAAACAAGTGCGCATCAATATTTCAGCCAAAAACCCTAAATGAGGGTGCAAATTTCAGACCTCACACTTGTGTGAGTGAAACATGATGAAAACAAGAGAGTTTTAGCTCTCTATTTTTACAATAGCAATGACCTTAATTTAAATTATAGGTCACAAAAGGCCGACAAGGCCAAAATACATAATAATATTTTTTTACATTAAAATGTCATAGTGAAACCCTAATCAAGCAAATACTGAGGATGTCATGCCCTTTTAAGGTGACATTATCCCTTTCTAGGGAAAATGTGGCCTCCTGGAGCAAAACGTTAGCCCTCCTTGGGCCTCTAGAAGCTTCCACATGTGCCAATCATGCCACAACTACCTCCCAAAATGTCCATAATGCTAGATGATGTCATAGGCATCATGGGGGACGTCATGGGCCTTCCAAGGCCAACGTCTTAGTGGAAAAGGCACAACCCCCTGGGTACAAGTCTGCTCAGTTGCCTCTGGTGGAACGTCCTTCTCTTCCCTAGTGCAAACATTTTGTCCTGTCTCTGACCCCTGCTGGGGTTTGAGCATCCATATTGTGGGCTCTTCAGCCCCATGGAGGTCTGAACTAATCATCTCCCCATGTGTACCTGTCCAATATGGTACCTATCCATTGGGTATGATCCTACACATCAACATATACACCCTCCATGCGCTCATAAGTCACAAGGATCATAGAAATGTCAATCACATCTAATCATCAATATTATTAAACATGTAAATAAAACCCTTTTTACCCAGTCAAATGCTCAAAGACATTACACAAATCTGCAAGCCAAGTCTAGAGGAAGTGACAGGGCGTCCTATTGGGCTGATGCTCACTGGATGTGGGATGTTTTTGGGAGAATTCAAATCCAATGCATGTTAGTGGATAAGGTGGATAAGGGATGTCTGACCAAGGGGTGTAGTGATAATAGGGAAATGTAGTGGCTTACCCATGGGTGTCTTTGTAAAAGGTGAGTTGCACCTATCCTGGATGCAAATGTTTCCAAGCCCATTCATGCCTTTTTTGTCTTTTATTATTTATTGATTTTTCTTCAAGAAGCTAATTAGGGGACACTGCCCTAGAGTGGTGACCATTGGTGGCAATGTTACTCACAAGCACTTTCATGGAAATGAGAAGGCTGGCTCATGATGAGACCCCCTTTCCCTTGGCTATGCTACCAAGAGCCACTACCCTGGCGTGGTAACCAACTGTTAGTAGTGTCATACCTCTAGATGCCTATGTACCTAATAGGCTAGCTCATGATGAGACCCCTTATCCTCTGACTAGGTCTTTCTTTATTATTTTATGGGTCCCTCTGTTTCTTGTTGAGAAGCCTTTTATTTCTTTCTCGAGGATCCCTGGGCGAAGCATCTCGAGGTTTTATTTTAGAATTCTATCTTTTTCTAGTTTCTTTTACCCTATGGGCCTTTAGCCCCTTCTTCCCACAAGGTAAGGTTCAACCCTTAAATGATTCGCCAACCCAATTCCCAAACCAATGTGAAGGGATGGATGAGCGAGAATTAAGATGGAAAGTGGTAAGTATGACAGGAGTGGACGGTGACTATTCATAAATCCCCCCAGTGGAAACTCAAAACCTATCGACATAAGATTACTAGGGCATCATGTCATTCCCCCCATACATGGTTAAGTGGACGAGTATAAGATCCAAGCACTCATTAGAAACAAAAAGAATTAAGTGCACATATTCAAAGGTTTTTAGGATCAAAGAGACACATACCATGATACCCGGACTCATTACCTCATGGAGAAAGACCCACTTCTGCTACAAGACCAGGCCGAGGTGATGGATGTTGTTGCTACTAACAAAGTGGAGGCGATGAAGGAAGAAAATATGGGCCCTCTAGGGACATGCTCAAGCCGATCTGGCTCTCGGTACTCCATGTCTAGGACCTATGGGCCTCGAGACATAATCTCCTTAGTTATCCCTAAAGTGGGGGATAACATCTGGATCCAACTCGGGGACATGTGCTCACCGTAGAGCACATGAGAACCTCAACATCTCTAGCCTAACCTGTAACCTCCTTGATCTCAATAGAAACTATCAGTAATCATTTGGGGTGGTGATATCACCCCTATCTCACATATATAAAACTGAAAACAATCATTTGTACAAATGTGAAAGAAAAGTACTCTAGCATGCAATGTAAATGGTATATACAATGAATGCAAATGCCTACCTACTTACCTGCACTTAACTGTGAAGTCAGGTCCCCCCACCTTGATGGGGTTTGAAGAGGTGCCCGTTGACTTGTAATGGGTGCCTTCTTCCTTCCAAAGTGGACAAATAGTAAGAGTCGCCAACTGATTTTTTTCCAACTTTGAAAGGTCTGAGCCAACATTGAGTACTTCCTTTGACATTAGTTGGCTCTCCCTTCTTGGTGTCCCACATCCATACTACATCCCCTTCCTTGTATTGTCTGATTTTGAATTTGGTTGTTTCCTGAACAACCTTGGTGTATTGTGCAGAGGGAGGGGGGTGGGATTCTACTGTAAAGACTTCCTGCTAGGAAGGTCGAATCAGTATATCGCTTTCTCATGTTTTTAGTAATTTCACAGTCCCAACTTCGTTTTTTTTATATTTTTCTAGGAGCTGTTGTATTCTTCCTTCTTGGTCCATTGAATCTAATCAAATTCTTCCTCTGTTGCAAACGACATATCATTAGGATAAAATTCAGGAAGACTTTCCATGATTTTCTCATGTTCTTTTTCATCTTTGATGGGATCACTGGATTCTTGCACACAAGTTTTAGTCATTGGTACATTCGGGATACGACCTACGGTTCCATTTTTCAAAGGTATATTCACATAAGTGAGGTCCATCTCAAGAGTACCACCCAACATTGAGGCAAACTTCCTAGACAACAACATCCCCCACACATCTAGGATGTCTACTACCACTATGTCAATGTGGACTACTTTCTTAGGGTATTCTTTGAGACAAACTTCCACATTTTGAATTACCCCATGTGTGGGTATGTCTCTAGACTCAAATCCACACATGTTTCTATAAGTTCTTGTGACTTTAAGGCCCAATTGTTGCATAACCTTCAGGGACATCATGTTAGCACCGACCCCTGAATCCAACATGAAATTGTTAAGGCTCTTATTATTCATTATCAAGGTCATGAAAAAGGGAGGATGCTCATTGTACTGGACCCTAAAGTGATCATCTTGCAACATAATAGGGGGGTCCATAGGCCCATCTGATCCTTTGAAGAAATTGTCAAATCATTCTTTAATAGATGGTACCTTAATGACTTCTCTCAGAGGGATGGTTACGTGCATCTTAGATAATTCCCCTTCGAAGTCAAAGTTTAAGTCCACCTTCTTGGTTTTAGATGTCTTAGGAAGGATAATGTCCAAGGGTGGGGGTTTCGTTTGAGTTACTACAAGAATGGTAGAGGTGGGTTGGTTTAGCTTCTTTCGTCTCGACACTTGAAATTATTGTTTCTTCAACTTCTCTTTTGATTCTTGGTCTAAGTTGTTTATTACTTCCATTCTAGCCTTCATGGCTACTTCTTTTACGCACTCTAGATGTTCCTCAAGAGTGATATTTAGGCAAATCTGGGGGCCTTCTATAATGTGGCCTACATTTTTCATTTGTTCATGGCCTCCATTGTTATAGGGACACTCATGTTCCCAATGTGCTTCACTACACTGCAAACACCAAGGATTTTCATCCACAACGTTTGTAGGGGCTAAAGTGTTGGGAACCTCTGGATCATTCTTTGGTTTATATATTTGGTTCCCCTTTTGAAATTGACCTTTGTATGGAACCCTAGGTGCTTGGATTTAGGCTCTTTCTAGGTTGACAATCCTATTCATCATTAGCTCTTGATTTTTTTATCATGCCATCCGTGGTTGTTTGCAACTTTGCTATGCTAGCGCAAAGGTCTGAAGTTGGCTCAGTGTTGTGGAACATATTAGGTTTAATGTCCATTTTTCCCCTTGGGTTTGAGAAAGGATCAATCTTGGATGAGTGGAGGTTTCCTTCAATCTTTGTAGCCAATTCTTGAGCCTCTTGGATTGTTTGGAGATTTTTATCCCTGAGAAGATACCCTAGTTGACCAGTAAAATCTTTGGTGTAGATGTAAACAAGGAAATTATCTGTTGGATAATGGATCACAAGGATCTTTTGTAATAAAGTCTCAAATCTAGTGTGGAATTATCTAATGGTCTCATTGTCTTGTTTCCAAAGGGAATTCAACCTAGTTAAAAGCATGTTGGGGTCTTCCTTGATACTCCATTTCTTGAGAAATTCCTCTTCTAGTTTTTCCATGGTTTTGATACCGCCATCGGGAAGACTATGGTACCAACACCTTGAAGCATCAAGGAGGGTAGCAGAGAACAATTTCATGACTACGTCCTCAGCATCATCACTAACAGGGTGAAGCTGAAAAAATGCCCCAAAAATGTTCATATGCTCCTCGACATTGATTGCATTAGTACCGGTAAACTTAGGAAACCACTTCTCATACTTGGGTGGAATTTTCCTAGGATAGCCTGGTATAGATGACATGTCTAGCGGCTTGAAGAGAGTAGATGACCATTGTCTTTTGTTATTGGTTTGTTTTGGTTCATTGGTCTGAGTTGATGTGCTAAACATTGTTTTTAAAGGAAGACTCCCTCCGAAAAGTGATTTTACTAAAGGAGAGTTTTGGGGAGGCTTTCTTATAAAGTAATGAGGAGGATTATTGTACCTCCTTGTGGTTTTTGGAGTTGCCAGATAATTTTCTTGAAATTATCAAAAAAGATAAGGGAAATCACCCTAAATGGAGTCACCGGGTAAGATTGTAAGATAAATGCTCTTGAGGAAAGGCTTACCAAAAAAGTGTCGTCTTGAGGAGAATTGACTTAGTGTTCCTCGGCAACAACACCAAAAGTTTATCATGCAATTTGTAGTTGGATTAAAAGATGGATGAAAGAAAGGAAAAATGACGAAACTGAGACTATCCTATCGTTGTCACCTCAATAGGATATCTCTTTCTGTTTAGGGAGGTAAGGCCCAGGGGAGACATCCCTGGTGACCTGCGGTTTTGAGAAGGAAAAGGATTATGACTAAGTAATAGTTTCCCCCTCAAAAGTCACCACCGATCAGAAAGTCCCGACTATATAACCAATAAAGATAAAGAATAACCAAAAAGTGTACCTGCCAGAGACAAAGCAACAAGACAACTATACATGTGCAAGATCACTTTTTGGTTAGTACTTCATATAATCAAGGACTTCTGATATAAAGCAATTGATAGACAATATTGATTAATCAAATCAATGTTGTACAATGGAAATGATTAGAATATATCGCTTCACAATAAATGCTAAAGAAACTTCATAATGAGCAATGGAAATTTATCATTAATGTAACAATATCAACATTAGAATCAATGCTTTAGCCAACCATTCAATTACTTTAAAGATACAATAAATGTTGCATGGATATGTTTATGGCACAAGTAGATAGCAACAACAATAGGGTTAGTGAGTGTTATTCTAAGCTAGGGTTAGAAGGAGTTAATGGTTGTTGAAAGTATTTGGATGTGTGTGATCAAAGTACTCGACACATAAAGTATTAGATCACTGTGTTATTAGGGAAAATGGAGTCAAAGTAGTTGCAAATGTTGAAGGGCCGAAATGATAGTGATAGGGCCAAAGACAAGAGGGTTTAATGTTGAAGTGTTGCTAAGGAAATGCATCAACAATCAAACCCTAGGGGAGATGACTGACTAAGGTGTAGTAAACCTAGGCCTTAGTGCATCTTCCTCCTTCTCTAGCTCAAAAGGGTAATGTAAAATGGCTAGCTTGAGTAATAAATACTAAGGCTAAAGACAAGAGAGTTTAATGATGAAGTGTTGCTAAGGAAAGGCTTCATCATTCAAACCCTATGGGAAAACGACTCACTAAGGTGTATAAACCCTAGGCCTTAGTGTGTTTTCCTCCTTCTTTAGCTCAATGACAAGATAAAAATGGCTAGCTTGAAGAGTAAAAGGTAGAGTGTTTCTATGGAAAGGATCTAACATCAATCTTCAGAAAAATAAATGGCTCATAACTTAGTAGGGACATGGAACAAGGACACCAACATGTGCTTGTCCCCTAGGGTTTAATCTAGCAAATTATAATAAAAAAATACAAGTAAAAAATACCATAACCATTCAATAAAGAAGGATTGCATAAATTCACTTACATCCCCCAAGCATTCATATAGCCAAACCCTAGTTGTAAACCTTCCACCAAGAAAATGCCAAAAATAGCCAAGAAAATCTTCCTTCAACAATTGCGCATCAATATTTTAGCCAAAAACCCTAAATGAGGGTGAAAATTTCATAGCTCACACTTGTGTGACTGAAAGATGATGAAAATAAGAGAGTTTTATCTCTCTATTTATACAATAGCAATAACCTTAATTTAAATTTTAGGTCACAAAAGGTCGACAAGGACAAAATACATAATAATATTGTTTTACATTAAAATGTCATAATGAAACCCTAATCAAGAAAATAATGAGGACTTCATGCCCTTTTAGGGTGACGCTAACCCTTTCTAGGAAAAATGTGGCCTCTAGGAGAAAAATGTTAGCCCTCCTTGGGCCTCTGGAAGCTCCCACAGATGCCAATCATGCCACAAATGCCTCCCAAAACGTCCATAATGTTGGATGACAGCATAGGCATCATGGGTGATGTCATGGTTGTTATCGGGGTAATCATTAAGTGCAGACACGAATCAATCCCCCTAGATCCATGTTGTGGGGTATTCTACCCTACAGACTAACAAGCTAGGGCTTTAAACTTGTATGCAGATCATGACCCTTAAGACTTAACTTTTAACCTTCTACCCAAAATATCAACCCCTTTTCTCATGCAAACATGGGAAGAATCAACTAACCTTTTTATCGACGGTTGAAGTAGATCCTCCGTTGATCCTTTGTCTCCTTGCTGTTGCTGCTTCCACAAAGCTTCCTGCAATCAAGACAAAACTACGCATGCATGCTACTGATCTACTAGAGGGTTAGAGATAAAACATAGATCAAATGACATAGATGAGACTCATGTATTTGGGACGGGAAAAGTATCTTTTTCATCAATCTCAATATGAATCAACTTACAATGATTTTAGAGATCAGCCACCGTTCCTCGATCCTGATCCTGGGATCCTCCTCTTCTTTGTCCTCCAACTGCTTTGCTTGAATTTCTCCTAAAGCTTGAGGAAAGGCTAAAGGGTTGGGACAATAATGGACTTGGAAATTTTGGCAGAGTTTCTTTGCTATGATTTTTCCTCTTCTGAATAGTACCCCTACCCCGCCTTTTATAGGCTAGAAGGAGCTAGGGTTTTAGGCGAACTCTCAGCCATGCATGGCGAAGAGTTCCAGTTAACTGACAAAAAGCCTCGTGTCCTGGCGGAAACTTTCCTGATTTTTTGCTTTGTTAGGTACCCGCGGGCTGTAGTGGGTTAGCCCGCGGATACCCGCGTGCAGTAGAAGGTCAGCAAGCGGTCCCCGACGCCCAGTGCGAGGTTAGGGCGCGGGTTGCTTGTTTTAAGTGGTTTTTTAAGGTTTTATTTAGCATGGCTTTGGCTATGAAGAGGCATGAGATGGCCTGATGCCAGGTAAGCCTGTGTGGTGCATTTTAGGGTTATAACAATCCACCTAGACCTATAACAAAATGAGATAGGACATGGTGCTTTCCCTAGGCTCTAATCATCAAATTTACTACCAAACAAAAGATGAGAGACATACCTTTAAGTGTCGCTTCCTTATGTCTTTGTTGTACCTATTTCGCTCCAGTGCTCTTGTGATACTGATCCTGTAGTGAGACACAAACCAACCAAAGTGAAAGAAGTAAAGTATATCCAATGACAACCTATGCACATGATCAAGGAATTATGCAATAAAATAAATATAATTCTATGGGAAAGAAGCATGCCACTGTATTATATTAAATAATAGGAAGAAAGATTATAACTGGATGCCTTGATGTCTTAAGGTTCCTTCCAATAGTTCCTTGCTTCCCACACACTTCTTGCTCCAAGGATTTTAAGACCATGGATCTGATAACTACTCACGATCTATCTTGACAAAGCAAAGCTCATAGCCAATCTACCCAAGCTAACAAGCTCAAGAACTTTCCAACTCAATCAAGCTAACTTTCTCCATGAGAGATCCTCTCCTTTTATAAGCTGAAGACGATAAGGTGAGGATGTTAGGATGATCCCACTAAATCATGAAAGCAAGTAAGATCCAAACTGTTCGAAGGCCACCTCACTATAGAAGCTTCTCCTTCTAGAAGCATCGAGAAAATGCTCGTTTTTCCCACGTACGAAGGTCGTCGCACCCTAGCTATAGAGAAACCCGTGGAAACTTCACAACCTAGACATAGAGCAAGGTGTGGAAATCAGGCATTTCCGCACCCTGCATATAGAGAAGCCTACAAAAATCATCCTTAATAGGGTTTTTTCAAAGGAAAATACAACTTCTTCTCTCAGGGAAAGTTCTTCTCCCTCATTTCTTCAGGAATTCAAGCCACTGACCCCTCTAAATGAAAAATATAGGTTTACATCATTAATGGTCATAGGGATGATGAAAATAATGTGTAATAGAGAGACCCCCAAAGTATGAAGTTATAATAGAGTGATAGCTCAAATACTTTGTCGAGTGTGTGTAGGGAACAAGGAATAGTCGGTCGGAAACCTGCCAACAAACAAGGAAATATAGTACAATAATATATCATCACTGAGGTAGGCATTCCCATACTTAGAATACAAATGAATCAAATCATAAATTCCGACATGCGAAGATCCATGTCAAGTAATACATGTCATGGCCACTAAACATAAATCGTGGATCCATGCCAATATGACTCAAATTTGAACATAGCCACTAAAAATACACTGTGGATCTATGTGTTAAAGAATCAAATTTGAACATAGCCATGAGACATACAATGTGGATCTATGCAATAGTACGAACTAAATATACTCCAATGCAACCTGAATCTGTGAGAAAAGATCCAGGGTCTTCATATCCAGCACTCTATAGTACGAATCTACCCATGCGAATATATGTGTTGAAGTCGAACATGGTAGAAACCACCTGATTACCGATCATTAATGAATATTGTTAACAAGTGCGAGGGAAATCACCATTAATGTCAATGAATCCCAAGGTACACTAGTACAATCCAACGAATGTGAATTAATGAGTTGAAGTCGAACACTCAGCGGAATCTCCCGATCAGGGGTCAATAATGAAAACCCACTATCGAAAGCGAGGAAACCTGCCATTGAGGCATGCAAGTTCCAAGGTACCAATTAGTTTCTAAGTCTAATTCCTAGATAATTATTTGAAGTCGACAGGGAAAGACTCGTCATAGGAGGGCCTTAATGTATCCCCCATCAATGACATGAAACAGGTAACAAGATTTGAAGTAGATCAGAGTAACAAGTGATTTAGGACTGACTCAGGGATGGCTGATGCAATAAAAGGATTAAGGACTGCAAAAATGGCCAACACAATAGAAGGCTTTCCAGGTTGAACTTCTCTTTGAACATATTGAGGACACGACAACTCTCTTGGAAACACTGACTCAACAACAAGGATCACAGACCAATTTGTAATCTTATAAAGGAGTATGATAAGGAGACAAGCAAATTTTCCAACCTAGACACAAAGCAAGTGAAAGGGTGTCATGTTCAAAAGTGACTCTTCCATAGAATACAGGTTTAGATACATTTCTTTCCCAATTTCCCCCCACCATTTTTGTCGAGTACCTCTTTATTTCTACACAAGCTTGAGGAGGATAACATATGCTTGTAATGTAATCTCATCCTTCAGATGAGTCCTTTGAAGTATATTTAATGAACCCTAGGAACGAGTGGTTCGGTCCCATATGGTTCTCTCGATGTTTGTTTTATGAGTCCAAAAAAAGAAAACTTAGGGATTTTTCATATTTAGAGAGTCTAAAAAACACTTAAGGAGAACTCTCTCAGTTCTTTTTTCATGAATTAGTCTAATGAGACCGAAAAAGAGATAAACTATCGCTCAACAAATTCATTTTCTAATATTTTAACGAGCATGAAAAGAACAAGATCGCTCGACAATCTTTTCATGTTTAGAGAGTCTGAAAAGATCTTAAAGGTGACTCCAGGTGGTTCCTTTTTTGTGTAACCTTTATGAGTCTGAAAAAGTGATAAAAGTATACTCGGTTACATTTTCATGTATTTACGAGCATGAGAAAGAACAAAGACTAAGCTTGGTAACTTATTCTCATGTATTTACGAGCATGAGAAAGAAAAAATACTAAGCTCGGGATTGTTTTCATTTGTATGCAAGCTTAAAACAAAACAAAACTATGCCTGGGATAGATTTTATTTTTACACAAGCTTAAAAACTAAACAAAACTATGCTTGGACCTGGTTTCATTTTTACACAAGCTTGAACCATAAGAAACTATGCTTGAGGTAGGTGGTTTCATTTTTACACAAGATTGAACCATAGAAAACTGTGCTTGGACTTCCCAACGCATAATCCAAGGATGGTTGGTACTTAGCCCCCTACTTAAGAAGCTGATAACTCAACTTCAGCATGAAGTCTAGAGGTTGGAAGTGAATGCCCCCCAAGCTTCATTTTGTCCAACTACAAAGGTGAATGAAATGAAGCTTCAAATACTAGACAAAGGACTTGACTCAACGAAGAGGGGGAAGTTGTTTCATTTTTTAACGAGCTTGACACATTAGAAGAACTATGCTCGTGACTTTAAGTATAACCTCTAGACCACTGTTTCATTTTTTAACGAGCTTGACATAGAAACGGGAACTATGCTCGTAAGCTGTGTTTCATTTTTAACGAGGTTTCTACAGAGACGCGAAAACTATCCTCAGCTGGTTTCATTTTTTAACGAGCTTGAAAGAAGAAAACCATGCTTAAAGCTAGTTTCATTTTTTAATGAGCTTGAATTCAGAAAACCTATGCTCAACAAAATATTTTTGATCATGGCTTCCAAGAGGACAATGCTCTGAAAGGACACCATGTCAAGGGAAAAAACTTGGTCATGGCTTCCAAGAGGTCTTCATTTGAAGGAAGGAACACACTCTGGAAGGAACACATGTTGAGGGCCGCGATAGGGGTAAAGAGATCGGGCTCTAAAATCCTGGTCTAAGAAATCACCATGTCAACTACTGGATCCAAATCATCAGAAGATGAAGTCATGGGAGACAGAGCCACATAATTAACATGTGGTGGGGGCGATATCGTCTGCATATAAGAACCATTGAGGGAGGTAATCCAATCAGGACCGATGAATGAAAGTTGATCAATAGTCACAATTCTTCCATTGTGAGGGAAAGATATCACATGAAAAAGATTGGACACAATAGCTTTCATGGCATAGACATAATCTCGCCCAAGGAGTAAAGAAAAATCCAAGGGGTCTTAGACTACCATGACGTCAATAAAGACAATTTTTCCTCCCAAATTTACAGGAAACTGAGGAAGGGTCCCTAAAGATTGATTGGTTCTTTTGTTAAAAGATAACATATTCTGCGTAATCGGGGCAAGCTGAGGACAACCCAAATCTTGCCAAGCAAAAGAGGACAAAATACTAACAAATGCACTTTCATCTATCAGCATATGAGGAATGTCCTGACCACAAACCTATACTGTAATCTGGAAAGGAATGTGAGAGGGAAGACGAGGTCCAGTTAGTACACCCCAATTAAAAAGGATGGCCTCATTACTTGGAGGAGGTTCCACGGGAGAGGGAGGAAGACCCCCGAGCACGGTAGAGTCTGTACCAATGAGAAAAACGTGAGCAGTATCGGGTTTACTGTTGAGCGGGAGAGTAGGATCAACCGATGATGAGATCATATCGACCACTTGGGTTTCATTCTCCAAGGGGAGAATGGGGTCAACGGGTGGAAATGAATCAACCGCTTGGGTTACACTCTCTAACAGGAGAGTGGGATCGATCGAATATGGGATCATATTGACCACTTTTTCAACTGGTTCAACTAAGGACGTGACCAGATTGACGACATGATCAACCAGATTGACTGACGAAGGGACCAGATTAATCATTCCATCAACTTGCGATTAAGTGGGTTGAGAGTTAACTTGCGATAAGCAGCTAGAAGTTGAGGCTGTGAAATAGTCATGTCTTCCAGTAATTTCAAGGCTTCGTCCATACGAGAGAAAAGGTGAGTTAGATGAATCCCTCTACATAACAAACACGGGAACTTAACTCTACTTTTGTTTTTCCCAATTGTATCGTGACTGGTTGACGGGAGGTCATCAACATGTTGTTTAGAGGCTGACAACATGGGTTGGCGAGGTTGTGTAGACCATGCTTATATAACCTTGTATAGACCAGGGAAATCCTTAAGAATATGGTTACCCTTACAAAGCCTGGAAGGGTACATGGGCTTACAGGTTGTTTGGGTGATTTTGGCATCATCAACACTCCCAGAACGATTAACAGTAACTGGTTGTTTTCCAACATGTCTGGCAATGGTTGTAAGGTTAGACCCTTTCTTATTTTTCTTCTTCTTAATCTTTCTTTTCTTCTTCTTCTTATCCACCAGGTTACTAGATGCAGAGATTTCACTCGATGAAGAAGATGAAACAGAAGAAGACCTTGCAAGTGGAGAAGGTGAAGAAGATATTACCGGTGAAGATGGTGAAGGATCAACATGATGTTGATTTTCTTGGGAGGAAGTGCTTACAACTGAAGCACTAGCTGCATTTGGGATTACCTGAGTGGAAAACAACCATACTGGTAATCCAATCGTGAGGCCTGAAAGGCTTAAAGTAGTGAGGTGAGGAGGACCAATGTTTCCATAAGAAGGAAAAACAAAAGGTTCCCCTGGAGCAAGGGTTCCTTCATTGGTCATTCCAAGAACTGATGCCATTAAAAAAAAAATCCAATCTAGAGTCCACTAGGGAAAACAAAGAACACACGCTAAAAATCTAGTAAGCAAGAAAACAAACAAAACCTTCTCACAATGAGCACACTAGTTGGTGATGAAATCCAACGACGCGAAAACAAAGTAAGAAGGGGCAGAGATAGAGCAGGTGGAAAATTTACGTTGACAACCTGCTTAACGGACTTACACCCTGGTGCAAGCTCCCACACGTAATCGTGGGTATACCCTCCAAGGAGCCCGCGTGATTTTGGCCAACGTCGATTCCAGGTACCATGAAGACTTGCCCCTCCACAGTCACCTCGTGTAAAGACCCTAAAGAGATAGGCCACTAAGGTTACCAAATACTACAGTGATGCCTGGGGAAGCAATCGACAGTCCGATCCATGCGCAAAGGCAGGGTATCTAGCCCAAAATCAACTTGAAAGGCTTCCACTCATCATTGTGGGTATGCCTTTCAAGTGACCCCCATAATATGCACAATCTCTACACCAAGACCAACAAAGCAGGGTGAGTAACTCTGCCAGTCTCAATGCAACCTCAGGTTTGACCCTTGTGTGAGAAGGGCTTCCCAGGACAAAATGTAGCAAGTGGATTTATCTCTCCCTAACTCAAGATTCTATGTTTGTTTGTAGCTTTGGAAAGTTATCTTTCACACCTATTCCAAAGCCCTACAACTAATCTAATGTAGGTTTTCTACCAGAAAATATAAAAATGTCTAATCAATTTTTATAAGCACTTTATTTTATGGCTATTATTACTCAAAAAGAAGATGGCGTGAACAATATGGTGTTTTGACAGACTCGAAAGTTATGCAAAGAGATGAAGATGCAATCTTTTCATTTCGATGAAAGCTATGCTACGAGAAGGAGAAAACTTTTATCATTCACATATGCACAATGTCCCAAAATTTTATTAAAATCATCAATATCAATATCTTTAAGAAATGAGAAAAATATACTGTACACCAATACACAATTCATGGAGACCAAAAAATGCCAAGAATCATGCAATTTTTCTACTTCAAATGCAAGGATTCCCCCAATCTAATATAAGGCAAGAAGTTACAATTTTTCGTTTCAAAGAGACACTAAAACAAATAGCAAATCACTTCAAAACAAAAGAACACAAACTAAGTTTCTCTTTTAACACGATTTATTTAGAAAAAGAAGTATTCTTTCACTAAACAATTCTAAAGAAAAATGAATGATTTGTAACTGAAAGACACTCAAAACAAGAGACCAAATCTTTCAAAAGCCAACAAAGAAAAAATAAGGCAAATATGGCTGAAAGCAGATTCAAATTTTGTCAAGCAGACTGTAAACAGACCCAACAATTCACCCCCAAAACCAAATCCAAGGTCTGGGTAAGGAAAAACCATCAAAAATCAAAATTTTCACAATTTCCGCAGGCTGTAGATTAACACAGTGCGGAAATCCTTGATCTTCATAGGCTATATATGGGTAGGGTGTGGAGTTTCTGCACTGGTCTAAACAGGCAGGGTGTGAAAATCCCAAGTCGATGCACTGTCCCTCAAAGTAGAGTGCGGAAATCAAACAAAAATGGAAAAAATTAAAAATTATGAAGGTTTTCCAATGAATTTTAATAGTCAGAGAGTCAAGCTGGATCTCCCAGTGACTTACAAAAAATAACCAAATCAATCAAAGCAAGAAATAAAGACAAACTAGGAAAAAAATATGTTCCCCGGTGGAGCTGCCAATTTTGTTATCGAGCTAATCGTTAAGTGCGGACACGAATCGATCCCCCTAGATCCACCTAGACCTAGAACAAAACGAGACAGGACATGGTGCTTTCCCTAGGCTCTAATCATCAAATTTACTACCAAACAAAAGATGAGAGATATACCTTTAAGTGTCGCTTCCTTATGTCTTGTTGTTCCTATTTCACTTCGGTGCTCTTGTGATATTGATCCTGCAGTGAGACACAAACCAACCAAAGTGAAAGCAATAAAGTATATTCAATGACAACCTATGCACATGATCAAGGAATTATGCAATAAAATAAAGATAATTCTATGGGAAAGAAGCATACCACTGTATTATATTAAATAATAGGAAGAGAGATTACAACCCGATGCCTTGATGTCATAAGGTTCCTTCCAACAGTTCCTTTCTTCCCACACACTTCTTGCTCCAAGGATTTTGAGACCATGGATATGATAACTACTCACGCTCTATCTTGACAAAGTAAAGCTCATAGCCAATCTAACCAAGCTAACAAGCTCAAGAAATTTCCAACTCAATCAAGCTAACTTTCTCCATGAGAGCTCCTCTCCTTTTATTAGTTGAAGAGGATAAGGTGAGGAGGTTAGGATGATCCCACTAAATCATAAAAGCGAGTAAGATCCAAACCATTCGGAGGCCACCTCACTATAGAAGCTTCTCCTTCTAGAAGCATCAAGAAAATGCTCGTTTTTCCCACGTACGAAGGTCGTCACACCCTACCTATAGAGAAACTTGCGGAAACTCCGCAACCTATCTATAGATCAAAGTGCGGAAATCAGGCATTTTCGCACCCTGCATATAGATCAGCCTGCGAAAATCCTCCTTAATAGGGTTTTTTCAAGGAAAATACCACTTCTCTCAGGGAAAGTTCTTCTCCCTTCTTTCTTCAGGAATTCAGGCCACTGACCCCTCTGAAGGAAAAATATAGGTTTACATCATTAACAATCATAGGGATGATGGAATTAATGTGTAACAATAGGCCTTCCAAGGCTAACATCTCAGTGGAAAAGGAACAATCCCCCTAGGTATAGGTCTGCTAAATTGCCTCTAGTGGAACGTCTTGCTCTTCCCTGGTGCAAATAATATGTTTTGTCTCTTCCCCTTGCTGGGGTCTCAATGTCCATCTGGTGGGTTCTTCATCCCCATGGAGTTCTGAGCTAATCATATCCCCATGTGTACCTACCCAATATGGTACCTGTCTATCGAGTATGATCCTACACATCAACAAATATGCCCTCCATGGGCTCATAAGTCACAGGGATCATAGAATTTTAATCACATATAATCATCAATATTATTAAACATGTGCAAAAAAACCTTTTTACTTAGTCAAATGCTCAGAGACATTCCACAAATCTGCAATCCAAGTTTGGAGGAAGTGACAGGGCGTCCTATTGGGCTGATGCTCACTGGATGTGGGATGTTTCTGGGAGTAGTCAAATTCAAGTCATGTTAGTGGATGAGGTGGATAAGGGATGTCTGAACAAGGGGTGTAGTGATAGCAAAGAAATGAAATGGCTTACCTGTGGGTGCCTCTGTAGAAGGTGAGTTGCACATGTCCTGAATGCAAATGTTTCCAAGCCCATTCATGCATTTTTCATGTTTTATTCTTTATTGATTTTTCTTCAAGAAGCTAATTAGGGGACACTTCCTTGGTGTGGTGACCTGTGGTGGCAATGTTACCCACAAGAACTTTCATGGAAATGAGAAGGATGGCTCGTGATGAGACCCCCTTTCCCTTGGCTATGCCACCAAGAGCCACTACCCTGGCGTGGTAACCAACTGCTAGTAGTGTCATACCACTAGATGCCTATGGATCTAATAGGATGGCTTGTGATGAGACCCCCTATCCTCTAACTAGGCCTTGCTTTATTATTTTATGGGTCCCTTTGTTTCTTACTAAGAATCCTTTTACTTCTTTCTCAGGGATCATTGGGTGAATCATCTTGAGGTTTTATTTTAGGATTTTATCTTTTGCCAACTTCTTTTACCCTCTGGGCCTTTAGTCCCTTCTTCCCACAAGGTAAGGTGCAACCCTTAAATGATTGTCCAACCCAATGCCCATACCAATGTGAAGGTATGGATGAGCATGAAATAAGTGTTATAACCCTAAATTGCACCACACAGGCTTACTTGGCATCAGGCCAAGTTTTATCCCTTCTTTGCCAAAAACTACTGAACAACTATTCTAAAAAATCCATTTTTTAAAGTACATGCTAGCTGGCCCACTACAGCCCATGTGTATATACAAAGTACACGCTAGCAGGCCCACTACAGCCCGCGTGTACCTTTAGAATCATGAAAAAAAGAAATTTGCCGACGGAACAAAAAGCTATGGGTCAGTTAACTGAAACTCCGAGCCATGCATGGCCGAGGGTTCGTCCAAAACCCTAGCTCCTTCTAGCCTATAAAAGAAGGGGTAGGGGTACCATTTGGAAGAGGAAAAAATATAGCGAAGAAACTCTGCCCATTTTCCGAATCCATTGTCCCAACCCTTTAGCCTTTCCTCAAGCCAAAGGAGAATTAATGCAAAGCAGTTGGAGGACAGAATAGGAGGAGCCCAGGATCAGGATCAAGGAGCGGTGGCCGGTCTCGAATTTGATTGTAAGTTGGTTCATTTTTTCAAATAATAAAAGAATACTTTTCCCGTCCCAATGCATGAGTTATCTATGGTTTGTTTAGTTTATGCTTAATTTCTAACCCTCAAGTAGAAAAGTAGCATGCATGCATAGTTGTTTGTCTTGATTGCAGGTTATCTTTGGAAGGAGCAACGCAAGCAAGCAGTCAAAGCGCAACGGAGGATCTACACCAAACATCAGTAAAAAGGTTAGTAGTTCCTTTCCATGCATGTATTGTGAAAGAGGGGTTTAA
>ML831875.1:43643-55496 GCA_009831015.1 Picea engelmannii | reverse complement strand
AATGGAGGATCTACACCAAACATCAGTAAAAAGGTTAGTAGTTCCTTTCCATGCATGTATTGTGAAAGAGGGGTTTAAGTTTTGGGTTGTAGGCTAAAAAGTAATTTCTTTACGGTCAAAATCTACATGCAAGTATGACCCTAGTTTGCTAGTCCGTAGGGTATTTTTCCCAACAATAATAAGATGGAAATTGGTAAGTATGACGGGAGTGGACAATGACTATTCATAAATCCCCCCAGTGGAAAATCAAAACCTATGGGCACAAGATTACTAGGGCATCCTGTCATTCCCCCCAAACATGGTCAAGTGAATGAGTATAAGATCCAAGCACTCATTAGAAAAAAAAAAAAATAAGTCCACATATTCAAATGTTTTGAGGATCAAAGTGACACATACCATGATACCCGAACTCATTACCTCATGGAGCAAGACCCACTTCTGCTACAGGACCAAGCTGAGGTGATGAAACATTTGCACCCATAGCAAGGTTAGAAGCTATCAGAATATCTCTTGCCTATGCTTGTCATAAAAGGTTTAAAGTCTATCAAATGGATGTCAAGTCAACTTTTCTAAATGGAAACTTAAATGAAGAAGTCTATATGGAACAACCAGAGGGTTTCAAACTGTCTTGTTATCTTCTCAAATAAATTGATTAAGATTTTTTTTTAGGTGATAGAGTGTTAGTTGGAAAAATAATTTTTAAAATTTTTAGAGGTACTTTTTAAAAATCTTTACTCATGTAATAAGTTTTGGATAGAAGTTCGTCTAGTCTGTGCCAGATTAAATTCAAAACTCAGGTTTCGGTGGCTTAGGTGAACATACCAATTGTTCATTAGCCACTGAAAGCCTTAGCTTTCAGGAGCTAAAATAAAGGAGGCCAAGGCTATTTAATCACTAAAACCATTGATGCAGGCAAAATACTAGACACGTCATTTCACATGTTTCAAATAAGGGTTCGTTGTTTTCATGATTGCATAAGCCGCGGAAAGTACTGCTGAGGGAACCATTCATGACTAGAAAAGACGATCCCGCTATTAGATGAGCGCATCTTTCATATCACTGAAAATCATGGTGTTGTACTTCTCTTTCTCTTCAGTTAAAAACATCATAACTCCCACACATCATCATCCTTTTCACCACATTCCTTGCAATCAGTGCCACAATCTAAAAGCACCTGCATTTATCTCAGTCCTATCCTGGCTAAGCCGATTATCTCTGAACCTATGCACTGTAACTCAGTCCGAAGTTCACTCCTTCGATCACGGGTGTGCTACAGTGTCATGGAGAAATGAAGAAAGGAGCGATGGCACTTAGGAAGGAACTTAATGATATCGGGTATCTTGAAGCTCATCCTGAGGTATGCCAAATGTTCAAGAATGCGGGATGTTTTAATTTCTGTAAAAAATTAGACAGTTTTCATCAACAGGTGGCCGAGGATTTTGCTCTGAGTTTCGATGGAAAGAAAGCATGCATTGGCCAGGACGAATTTCAAATTTATGAAGCTCTCATTGTCGAAGTTACCGAACTTCCAACAGCTGGAGAAAGATGGTTTGAGACTACTATGATTAAGAATATTGAGTTCAGGTCTTATCTAAAACTAGAACACCAGGGTTTAATTTGGAAGAAAGATATCCCTATATATTTCCTTGAAGAGAAGTGGAAACAGTTACTCAAGGCTATAATGGTTTACATAACATGTGAGGGGCGATACAACAGGGTCATGATGTATCATTTTAAACTCATAACTCATTTGACAGGAAGAGAACCACTTAATCTGCCCTATTTCCTCCACCAAAGTTTATCTAAGATGGCTTATCAAGTCAAAGCCAAACCCAATCAAGTGGTAGGAAGATTGTCCCATCATATCTTAATCAAACTGTTGGTCTGTAACCTGTCACAAAGAAAGGGTAAGGAATGGAATTTTTTCCTATTCTAAAATGATTTCCAAACTGAGGTTCAAGCAGAGGGTAGAAGGAGCTCTCATTCCAGAAAATCCTCCACTCCCAGAAGTGGAAAGAGAAGGAGAAGAGCTATCTCTCCAACCCCAGTTAATTAGCCCTCTTTTTCCCCTAAGTCGGGCAAAGAAAAGAAGAAATTGGATTTTAGCCATGAGAAGGAAGAATTCAATGAAATCCCAGTGAATAAAAACATTCTAAATCTCCCATACTCAGATTCAGAAGATGAAGAACAACTATTGGAAACAGGGCATGAAGGTTCAGTTACCACAGGACATGACAACTCTATTTTTGTGGACATATATATAGCGAGTTATGGGAATCATCCATCACCTATTCCCCAAGAAGAACAAGATCGCCAAGCTGCAAAGGCCTCATCTAGCAAAAAATCAAAACAGAGTAAATCAAAAGAAATTAAGAATCTTAAGAAGCAGCTAGCTGAACAAGAGGTTCTTGAGAGATTAATAAAAACCAGGCATAAAACCCTCTCAAAAAACTTCGCAGAAAGCAATTTAGCCTTAGAAAGGCTAGCCCATGAGATCATAAAGGAGAAGAAAAAGAAGGACAAAATTGTAAAGGATTACAACAGTTTATGGAGAGTGGCCCAAGGTTTAAAGAAAATGGTCAGAGATTTGAGGAAAAAGGCAAGGGAATCAAAACACCAAGCTCATGCTTCACTTGAAACCCTTGGAGAAGTGGCAGTTCAAGTCAATGAACTAGTAATAGCCACTAATCCCACAAATCTTGAACAATAAACAGAAAACTAAAGACCAACCCTGAGGCGTTTTTTAGTTAAAGCAAGGTTGTTTTTTGAAATTTTGATGATCTCAGGTTTTGGTGGCTTAGGCGAACATATCAATTGTTCATTAGCCACTGATAGCAATCCTTTCAGTAGCTAATTAGCACAAATTTCAGTTTTCATAACTACTGAAAGCACTGACAGGATAGAAGGTTGATGTTTTTGCACAGATCAAAGTTTGTCTTGCTCAAAGGATTAGGAAAGTATTCCAATCGTTGGGGGATAATTAATGACATCTTTTCCAAGTGGTGGTTTTGGTTTTGAAGATGTTTCAGATGATCAAAAAGGATAAGCAACGATTAGTTATTGACAAGGTGATAAGATTGTTGAAAGCCAATAGGTGTCAAGCTCAACTCCTCTCATATCATATGAGATCCAACAGCCTCGGAAGGCTTATTACACTTGCCCAGAATCTGAAGACATAAAGAATGGTTGAGAAGTTTAATTGATCTAATTTACTAGGCCAATATTCGATTTTCTATATTTGGAAAGATTTGATCCAGTAATCTAGGATATGAAAACTGTTTTGTAAAAGGCTATAAAGATGAAAACTTTTGAAGAAAAAAAGGTTTGATTTTGAGTTCTATATCCTACTGTTTTTGTATGAAAGACATTTCCTTTAATTTATCAAGCCTGCAAGCTTCTTTCATTTGTTATTATCAGACCCTCCTTCATCTTTGTATATGCATATGAGTTGAATTCATTCTTTTGTCTCTGTTTAATGGTCCTATGGTAACTGCCATCTTACTTTTGATTGTTAAGAAAGAATCATAATCATCTTTGGCTAGTTTGTTGACCCATCATATATATGGTTTATGTATGTTTTGGTTAACCGATTGGTTTTCTTATCCATTTGTTATACAAATCTATCTGATAAATATCTCTTGAAGGCCTTGTATTGCATGAATATAGTTAAGACTGTCTTGAAGATACAATATAGAGATTAAGATATTCATCTTGATCCAAACCCACACCTATTATTGAGAAAATAGTTTCCAAAAAGATTAAGTTACTAGGCATCTCCGAATTACAACCTAGGAGAGTTTCCTGGAGTGATAAAAAATTGGCGTCGTTGCCGGGGAAAGGAGATTGAAGCTCAACTTCCCTGGGAGACGACAAGATCCAACTTTGATGATAGACAAAGTTTGGAAATTTTTGGGGTTGTAACCATCTATATGGTGACTCCATTGGAATGAAGTGGCTCCGAAAATAGCTGACACCAGGGCGAACCAAGAAGGACCACTGGAAGCACCAGTTCCAGACCCTGAGAAGATCATCAGAAGAGGAAAATATTTGAAAAGACAAACTTCCATATCTGCAAGAGCATCAAATCCAGATATTCCAATAGACACTTCTTCTTTCATATCTAAAGAACCTCTTATTGAATCCCCTGCTGTTGAAACTTTTAATTCTCGGAAAATTGAAATTGTGTCAGAAAGATTGAAGGTTGAGGAGCCTTTAGTTTCCTCTGATATTACAGACTCTGTTTTTTAGCATGATATAGAAGGTTGAGGAGCTTGGATTATACTGTCGAAGAACATATAGAAGCCTTTTATGCTTATGCTGAAAACATTAATATTTCAGAAGAAGATCTGTGGACCAGAGTTTTTGTGCAGAGTTTGGATGGCCAAGCCAGGAAATGGTTCAAAGAACTACCAGCAAATTCAGTGACAGGTATTGAGCAGTTAGATGAGGTGTTTTTAAAACATTGGGGAGAAAGAAGAGATCTCCTCTATTATATTTCTGAGTTCGGGAACCTAAGAAGAGAAAATGGGGAGTTGGTTTTAGACTTCACCAAAATATTTAATAAGATATTCGGCAAGATTCCCACTGAGATTAAGCCAAGTGATGCCTCAGCAAAGATCACATTTTCTTCCGCTTTTGATCCAGAATTTTGTTTAATACTCAGAGAAAGAAGATCAGCCACACTTTCTTTGATGCAAGATGATGCTATTGAATTTGAATCAAATATTATGGCATCTTAGAAACTGAAAGGAAAATTTGAGATGAAATTTTTTTATGTCGAACCTCCTTCCTCTTCTAATACAAAAATGGAAAAGATGACCAAGATGTTGGACAAATTGACATCTTAAATGTCAAAGTTGAAGATTCAAAGTCAGCAGCCAGCCAAGCCTAAAGAACCAAATGCTTTTGTTCCAAATAATCCCAATGCATTCCCTTACAGAAGGAACAACCAACTGGTCCAAATCCTTCAAAGAGACAAGAATACAATTGATGATCAAAGAATCAGAACCCCCTTCCAAAATGTAATACTAGAAGAAGAATAGGAGATACCTCTTGAAAAAATCGAAGAAGTAGATGACATCAATTGTTTTGGTGAAGAAACTGATTCCTCCTTTTTGACATAAGTGGATTATGAAGAAGCCAAGATGGATGAGGAAATTCATGAGGCAAGTACTGAAAAATCTTTTTACCAGACCAATGATCAACAAGGTTATAATTTAAGATCTAAAAATGTTGCCCCCAAGCCATCGATTGTTGCTCCTGGTAAGAAGAAAGAAGTTGCTACTAAGCAACCAGCTGCCCCTGTAAAGCAGACCTCCATTCCTGCAAAACAGCAGCAGAAGAAATCATAGCCCCAGGACAAGGAGAAAGTCATTCTCAAAGCCCCTTCTAATGAGGTAAAAAATTTTGACAGATCAGCATACTCTTTTAATTTCGAATCAGAAATTCAGAAAGTAAAAATACCTATGCCATTGATCGAACTTATGAAGAATGGCATTTTCAAGTTTGCCATTCTGAAGTACCTTGAACCAAAGACCTCCCCATCTGCTGATTTTGTAAACTTACAAGATGACAAGCCAACAGTAACCATAGGACCTATGATAGAAGATCGAGATGTCTCTTTTCCACCTGTCTATATATCCCTAAATGTTCATGATAAGATCCTTCCCAACTGCTTGCTTGATTCAAGAGCATCACACAATATTATGCCCAAAGCAGTGATGGACGAACTTGGGCTTGAGGTCACCAAACCATACCATGATCTCTTCTCTTTTGACTCTAGGAAGGTCAGATGCCTTGGCCTCATAAAATACCTTGTTATAAACCTTTCCCAATTGCCAATGAGAAACATGGTAATGGATGTTGTGGTGGCTGATATCCCACCCAAGTTCGGACTCCTCTTGTCACGTCCATGGAGAAAAAAGTTGGGGGGTACCTTGCAGATGGATCTTTCATATGCTATAGTCCCGATGTTTGGAGGAGAGATAAAGAGACTCTACAAAGAGAATCAACTTTCCTACATCATCAATGATGAAAAAAAAATTGTAAATCATCCTATTTATGCTGTAGACATAAACTTTGGCTCATGTATTCTTCAAATAGATGATTCTCAGTTAGCTCCTTTGCAGCTTTTAAAGCCCACTAATCAACAAACTGACGAAAAATGTGTTCCAGTGTGGACCATGTATTTTGATGGTGCTAGTACCAAAGATTCAGTAGGTGCAAGGGTAGTTTTGATTTATCCTTTGAAAGAGGCCATGCATTTGTCTTTTAAGCTTGATTTCAAAACTAATAACAATATAGCAGAGTATGAGGCTTTGATATTGGGTTTAAACACAGCCAAGGAGATGGGAATTAAAGGATTAAAGGTGTTTGGAGATGCGTATCTCATCATACAACAAGTGAACAATACCTTCCAAGAAAAACATGTCAGATTGAAGGCCTACAGGGATGAGGTATGGAAAAATAGGGATTCTTTTTCCATTTTTAACATTTCTTATATACCCAGAGCTGTGAATCAACTTGTTGATTCCCTTGCTGTTTCAGCCATTCTTTTTATTGCTCCCATGCCTCCCCAGCTCAATTATGAAATCCAAGTCAAATATAGACCATCTTTTCTCGACAATATTAAATACTGGAAGGTTTTTCAGGATGATGATGAGCTTAATAGATTTCTCCAGGTGATAGATGAATTTTCTGATATGCATATCGACCAGTAAAATCAAAATGAAGAGGAATCCTAGAAGCCTAAGCTAAAACAAAAAATGGGTCAGCATGATATTGTTCAACTACCAAATAATTATATACCTCATGGTTTGGTACCTCTTGAGAATCTTTTCGATCATAATGATGTTCCCTACAAACCAGATAAGAAGGAACAAGAGCCTGATGTCCATGAGCACAATATAGGAAGCGAAAGCCAACCTAAAATCATAAATTTGTCCTCTGAATTGACTGTTGATCAGAAGTCTGAATACTGTAGCATTATGAAAGAATTCTCTGATGTTTTCACTTGGAAATACAGTGATCTAAAAACTTATGACCCTGATATCATTCAACATAAGATTCCCCTCGAAAAGGACACCATCCCTTTCAAACAAAAACTCAGACCTATCAGTCCTCTTCTATTGCCTGTAATTGAAAGAGAAATCAAAAAGCTTCTTGATACTAATATCATAATCCCTTTAAGATACTCTAAATGGATTTCAAATTTGGTAATAGTGAGAAAGAAAAATGGCGAGATCAGGTTATGTTTCGACTTTAGAAACCTTAATAGATGATCAAAGAAAGATAACTATCCCCTACCAAATATGGAACATTTGCTGCAAAGAATTTTAGGGGCTACTGTTATGTCTTTCCTGGATGGTTTTTTTGGCTACAACCAGATTTGTGTCCATCCTGATGACCAAGAGAAGACTGTTTTTACTACTCCTTGGGGTACCTTCATGTACGCCAAAATGCCATTCGGATTAATGAATGCCGAGGCCACTTTTAAAAGGGCCATGGACATAGCTTTCGTGGGTGAGAAAGACAAGTTTGTCCTCATCTATCTTGATGACATCACAGTTTATTCTAGTAGTCATGAGGAACATCTAAAGCATTTAAAAAAAGTGTTTCTGAAGTGCAGGCAGTTCGGGATTTCATTGAATCCCAAAAAATCCCATTTTTCTCTTAGAAAAGGCAAGCTCCTAGGCCACATTGTTTCAGCAGAAGGCATGAAAATTGATCTAGCTCGGGTGGAAGCAATTCAGAGGCTATCCTTACCAAGGTCAAAAAAGGATATTCAATCTCTGCTCGGTAAGATTAACTTTGTTAGAAGATTTGTTCCAAATTTTGTCGAGCTAGTAAAACACATAACATGTATGTTAAAAAATGGATCTGAGATTAAATGGACAGAAAATGCAAGGAATTCATTTTAGGATATCAAACAAGCTATCATGGAATCCCCGACTCTAATCAGTCCGGATTACAGCAAGAGTTTCTATATTTTTTCCTTTGCCTCTTATGACACTGTGGCAACAGTCTTGTTACAGAAAGATGATGATAGTATGGATCACCCAGTTGCCTTCTTCAACAAAACACTTAGAGATGTTGAATTAAGGTATGACCCTATTGAAAAACAAGCCTATGCTCTCATCAAATATTTAAAAGCTTTCATAATTTATATTCTCCATGCAAAGGTTATTGCATATGTTCCTTCACCCTCAATGAAGGACGTTTTGACTCAGCCTGATATCAATGGGAAAAGAGATAAATGGATCGAAAAGTTAATCGAGTTCGACATAGAAGTAAAGCCCACTAAATTGGTAAAAGGCCAAGGTCTTGCTAAGATTTTGACGGAAGAAAACCATGAACTGCTGGACATAAATTTCATGGGGGAAAATTCAACGAGTTTGCAGACAGAGGTGGCAGCAGAAGGACAACATAACAACCAACAGGTGGCAGATCATTTTTCTTCTTGTGAGTGGTACTCAGGTATTATTCATTTTTTACAAAAGTTGGAGGTCCCTCCTAAACTTAGCACGACTCAAGCCCGACCCCTTAAGCTCAGAGCCATCAAATTTTGCATTTACAATAATTTATTGTATTGGAAAGACCTTACTGGTTTACTACTCAGATGTTTAGAGAAAGAAGAATCAGTTGAAGTTACACATCAGTTTCATTCAAGTATTTGTGGAGGTCATCATTACTGGAAGACCACAGTTCATAAAATTCTAAGGGTTGGGTACTATTGGCCTTTTATTTTCTCTGATGTGTGTGCTTTCATCAAAGCTTGCGATAAATGTCAAAGATTCACAGGAAAACAGCAGCTAAAATCTCTGCCCCTGAGACCTATAGTAGTGAATGGCCCTTTTCAACAGTGGGGTTTAGATTTTATAGGCGAGATTAATATTTCGTCTAGTGGTCAACATAAATGGATCTTAGTAGCCACCGACTATTTTACAAAATGGATAGAGGTAGTTCCCACCAGGAACGCCACTCATCAGGTCATCATGAAATTTCTTTATGAAAACATCCTGAGCAGATTTGGTTGCCCCAAAAGGCTGGTAATAGATAATGCAACAACTTTCAAAGCTTATGCATTGATCGATATGTGTAAATCAATGGGCATCCAATTGGTACATTCTACCCCCTATTACCCTCAAGGTAATGTCTTGGTTGAATCATCTAATAAGAATCTAATTAGAATTATCAGAAAGCTATTAGAGGAGAACAAAAAGAATTGGGACTCTAAACTAAAGTTTTCTCTATGGGAAGACAGAGTAACTATCAAGAAATCCATAGGAACCTCTCCATTCAAATTGGTCTATGGAACTGATGCTATTTTTCCTGTTCATCTAGTTTTACCAGTGGCTAAATTTTTCCAGGAAGAGCAAACTAAGTCAAATGATATGGTAAGAAGAAGGCTCGATTTGGTAGAACTGCAGCAGGTCCAAGAAAAGTTGGTGGACAAATTAGAGGCTCATCAAAAGAGGATCAAGGATACTTTTGATAGGAAGGCAAAGGTAGATAATTTTCAGGTTGGTGATTGGGTTTTGAAATGGGACGCCCTCAAACAAGATAAGGGAAAACACAACAAGTTTGATTCTTTGTGGACTAGTCCTTTCATGATAACTCAAGTACAGCACAACAACACATTCATTCTGCAAAGTCTGGGAGGTGAAGAAATGTTCGGTAGCCCAGTCAACGGGAAATTTCTGAAACTCTATTTTGTCTAAGGCTGTGAAGCCTGGTCGTTTTAATTTTACTTTTAGTCTTTGATTTTATAGAATAACTCCATGCACAATGGAAAAACTAGTAGATAGTTTTAAGTTTTCTTTTTTCAGGAAAGGCATTGGTTTTGTGGTTCTTGAAACCTCACAGGGAGGCGTTCATCCCCAATAGGAGCCAGTGTTATCTCCTCAAATAAATTGATTAAGATTTTGTTTTTTAGGTGATAGAGTGTCAGTTGGAAAAATACTTTTTTTAATTTTTAGAGGTACTTTTTAAAAATATTTACTCATGTAATAAGTTTTGGACATAAGTTCATCTAGTCTGTTCCAGATTAAATTCAAATCTTAGGTTTCGGTGGCTTAGGCAAACATACCAATTGTTCATTAGCCACCGAAAGCCTTAGCTTTCGAGAGATAAAATAAAGGAGGCCAAGGCTATTTAATCACTGAAACCATTGATGCAAGCAAAATACCAAACACGTCATTTCGCATGTTTCAAATAAGGGTTCATTGTTTTCATGATTGCATAAGCCACTGAAAGTACTGTCAAGGGAACCGTTCATGACCAGAAAAGCCGATCCCTCTATTAGATGAGTGCATCTCTCATATCACTGAATGTCATGGTGTTATACTTCTCTTTCCCTTCAGTTAAAAACATCAAGACTCCCGCACATCATCAGCCTTTTCGCCACATTCCTTGCAATCAGTGCCACAATCTAAAAGCACTCGCATTTATCTCAGTCTTATCCTGGCTAAGCTGATTATCTCTGAACCTATGCATTGTAACTTGGTTTGAAGTTCACTCCTTCGATCACGGGTGTGCTACAGCATCATGGAGAAATGAAGAAAGGAGTGATGACACTCAGGAAGGAACTTAATGATATCAGGTATCTTGAAGCTCATCCTGAGGTTTGCCAAATGTTCAAGAATGCGGGATGTTTTAATTTCTGTAAAAAATTAGAAATTTTTCATCAAGAAAGCATGCATTGGCCAGGATGAATTTCAAATTGATGAATCTCTCATTGCAGAAGTTACCGAGCTTCCAACAGCTGGAGAAAAATGGTTTAAGACTACTGTGATTAAGAATATCAAGTTCAAGTCTTATCTAAAACCAGAACACCAGGGTTTAATTTGGAAGAAAGATATCCCTATATCTTTCCTTGAAGAGAAGTGGCAATAGTTAATCAAGGCTATAATGGTTTATATAACATGTGAGGGGTGATACAATAGGGTCATGATGTATCATTTTAAACTCATAAATCATTTGATAGGAAGAGACCCACTTAATCTACCCTATTTCCTTCATCGAAGTTTATCTAAGATGGCTTATCAAGTCAAATCCAAACCTAGTCAAGTGGAAGGAAGATTATCCCATCATAGCTTAATCAAACTATTGGTCTGTAACCTGTTGCAAAGAAACGGTAAGGAATGGAATTTTTTCCTATTCTGGAATGATTTCCAAACTGAGGTTCAAGCAGAGGGAAGAAGGAGCTCTCATTCCAGAAAATCCTCCACTCCCAGAAGTGGAAAGAGAAGGAGAATAGCTATCTCTCCAACCCTAGTTAATCAGCCCTCTTTTTCCCCTAAGTCAGGAAAAGAAAAGAAGAAATTGGATTTTAGCCATGAGAAGGAAGAAGTCAGTGAAATCCCAGTGAATAAAAACATTCTAAATCTCCCATACTCAGATTCAGAAGATGAAGAACAACAATTGGAAATAGGGCATGGAGGTTCAGTTACCACAGGTCATGACAACTTTGTTTTTGTGGACATATATATAACGAGTTCTGAGAATATTCCATCACCTACTCCCCAATAAGAACAAGATCGCCAAGTTGCAGAGGCCTCATCTAGAAAAAAAGAAAAACAAAGTAAATCAAAAGACATTAAGAAGCTTAAGAAGCAGCTAGATGAACAGGAGGTGCTTGAGAGATTAATAAAAACCAGGTATGAAACCCTCTCAAAAAACTTCGCAGAAAGTTGTTCAGCCTTAGAAAGGCTAGCCCATGAGAGCATAAAGGAGAAGAAAAAGAAGGACAAAATTGTAAAGGATTACAACAGTTTATGGAGAGTGGCCCAAGGTTTAAAGAAAAAGGTCAGAGATTTGAGGAAAAAGGCAAGGGAATCAAAACACCAAGCTCAT
>ML831875.1:29271-42601 GCA_009831015.1 Picea engelmannii | reverse complement strand
TCTTGAAGATACAATACAGAGATTAAGATATTCATCTTGATCCAAACCCACACCTATTATTGAGAAAATAGTTTTCAAAAAGATTAAGTTACCAGGCATCTCTGACTTACAACCTAGGAGAGTTTCCTGGAGTGATAAAATGTCTAATAACCCTGACTTAGTATGCAAGCTGAAGAAAGATTTATATGGGTTAAAACAAGCTCCTCGTGCCTAGTATCACAGACTGGATACGTATCTCAAAGACAAAGGGTTCAAAAGAGGAACAATTGACAACAATCTATATATCAAAACAGAGGGTGATGATTTGCTCATTGTATTAGTCTATGTAGATGACATCATCTTCGAATGTAATAAGGATTCATTGGTAAAATGGTTTTCTTCTGCCATGGAGTCTAAGTTTGAAATGTCTATGATAGGTGAACTGTCATTTTTTCTTGGTCCGCAAATTACTCAGAGGTCTGAAGGGATGTTCATTTCTCAAGAAAAATATCTAAGATAAATGTTGAAAAGGTTTCAAATGGAATATTCTAAACCTGTGGGCACACCTATGGTAACTGGATGCAAATTAAGAAAGGATGATGACTCACCTGATGTTGATGAAAGTTCATATAGGTCAATGATAGGAAGCCTATTGTACATGAAAACATCTCGCCCAGACATAATGCATGTTGTTGGAATGGTAGGAAGATATCAGGATGCACCTAAACAAAGTCAATTGCAAGCTATCAAAAGGATATTCAGGTATTTGAAAGACACAATGACTTATGGTCTGTGGTATCCCATAGATCAGAATTTTCAGTTAACTGCCTATTCAGATGCAGATTGGGAAAACTGTGTTGATGAGAGAAAAAGCACCAGTGGAGAAGCATTCTTCCTGGGTGACTCATTAGTAGCATGGCTTAGTAAAAAGAAAGGTTTCATTTCCTTATCAACTACAGAGGTAGAGTACATTGTTGTTGCTACCTATTGCACTCAGGTATTATGGATGATTCAGACACTTGCAGACTTGGAGGTAAAATACGCAACACCGATCCCAATTCATTGTGATAACACTAGTGCCATCAGTGTGTCTAAGAATCCTATACTCCACTCCAAGACCAAGAATATTCCCATAAAATACCATTTTTTGAGAGAGCAGGTCACCAATTAGGTTGTTAAGGTCCATTATATTCCAACCATAGAACAAATTGCAGACATCTTTACTAAACCCCTAGCCAAGACACCATTTGAATATCTCCCACAGAAGCTGGGTGTAATCCCGTCTCACACCTAAGAGAGTCCATCCTGTTAGGGGGAGTGTTGTATTGATTGAATATCTGATACCTCCTAAAATTTCTGCAATATCTCATGGGGAGCATGTTTTCTTTGACATTGATGTCAAAGGGGGAGAAAAGAAGTGGTCCAGACTGGATGCTACAATTGGAGGTCCAAACAGATTAGCGTAGTAGTTCAGGGTTGCCATTAATGCCAAAGGGGGAGATTGTTGGCATGTTTATCAGGGAATTGTGCTTGTCATTGATGGCAAGATCAGAGTATGCAGCGATGGAAAAACAGGGACAATGTAAGCTCAGAAGAGAAAGTGCAATGGTGCACGCAGAGTGCAAGAGTGTGCTTGTTCATTTGATGGAAAACAGGCAGGCAAGGAAAATCAGCAGTGCAGGGATAATGGCAAGGAAATATTAGAAGCGTAAACTCCACTTTGAAGTTTCGGATACCGAAAAATTGAGAAGTCAAGAGTTGAGACTCTTCAACACAGGAGTCCCGGAGTTGCGAAATCTGAAATCCCAAAAGGGGCACATCAACAAGAGTCTTGCAGACCAGGAAATAACTTCATTTCAGAGTTTCATATACTGGGAGATTGAGAAGTCAAGATTTGATACCCTTCAACACAGGAGTCCCGGAGTTGCGAAATCTGGAATCCCAAACTCCCGAAATAGGCACATAAACGAAGAGTTTCGCAGATCGAGAAATAACTCCATTTCAGAGTTTCGGATACCAAGAGTTGGAAGAGTCAAAACTCTTCATCATCAGGAGTCTTGGAATCGCAAAATGCAAAATGTCGAAATCCCAGAAGAAGGAGGAAAATTTCGGGTACCGGGAGTTGGAAGAGTCAACACTCTTCATCATCAGGAGTTGCGGAATCACGAAATGCGAAACGCAAAAATCTCGGAAGAAGGAGGAAAATTTCGAGTACCGGGAGTTGGAAGAGTCAACACTCTTCATCATTAGGAGTCCCAGAATCGCAAAGTGAAAAACGACAAAATCCCAGAAGGAAGAGGATGATTTCAGATACCGGGAGTTGGGGATGTCAAGAACTCTTACTACAGGATTCCGAAAGTCGCGAAATGTGAGATTGAAAAATATCAAAGACTCCATATCAGAGGTTCGGATACCAGGAGTTGGAAGAGTCAAGTGATGAGACTCTTCATCGCAAGAATCGCGAAAGGCCGAAATGCGAAATTCCGAAATGATCAGAGCTAGTGCAACCAAGCTCCATTTCAGAGCTTCGGATTCCAGGACATCGAGCATCAAGAACTCATCGCCATAGGAACACCGAAGTGCCGAAAAGCAAAATCACGAAAGCACTATATGGATAAGTGCTCAGTCACTTCTCGTAGTCACATGGTCGAAGAGCTGTAGAGAAAATATTGAAGCGGCAAGCTCCATTTCAGAGTTTCGGAGATCGCGACTTGGAGAGTCGAGATGCCTCACAACAAGATTCCCGAATTGTCGAAATGCTGAAATGTGAAACACGTTTTGGCTCAGCCTATGGTCACAGCCATTGGTCACATCGATGGAAGATGAAGGAAGGAGCTAGTGAAACCAAGCTCATTTTCAGAGTTTCAGGGACCTCGACTTAGAGCGTCAAGAAACTCTACCACATGAATGTAGAAATGTCGAAATGTTGAAATGAGAATTAAATGCAAGATCCTACAGATCCAATCCAATGGTGCAGGTGAATTTAAGTGTGATCGAAGAGCTAATGTTTCACTTTAGATTGTAACTGCCAGAAACAACTGATGGCTTTTGCCAAAGGAATCAAACAGGCTTCAGTGTGATCACCAGAAGAGATGAAGAGGCTTGAGGCATCTTCCAGTCGAATGAAGATTATTCTTAGAGGTGGTTGACAGATGGAAGAGTGTTGGAGCCTATAACTGCAACAGAGAGGATTAGCTCGACTTTGATAGAGAAGACGAAGAGTCTCAACTGTGAGATAGGCTAAGGAATCTCATCTTAACACCCATTGATGATGGACACATGGATCTAACTACCAGAGAAGCTGAAGAGTGGAAATTATGATTGGGCAGAGCACTCAACATGGAGAGAGAATACAGAAGCATGGAGAGAAAGCATGCACAAGTTGCACCGAGACTATAAGTATGGAGAACAAAGAAGAGAGGGGTTTTTGTTGTTGTGAGGGACTTAGGAGTGTAGAAGGAGGAGTGTGCAACAGTTGAAATACAGAGAAGAGGAATGGTGCATTGAATGGACATGGAACATAGAGTATAAAAGGAAAAAGCATTGAAAGCACAAGGTATGTGTGCAGCAAGACAGTGAGACACTAAAGGAAGGCTGAGGCGCTCTAGTAGAGAAAAATAGAAGATCATAAATTGAAGAAGATGCATATAGAGAGACATTGATACAGGAGAATAGAGCAGCATAGAAGAACAGTGATAAGCCTGGTAAGCCAATGATAAATATTGTATCACTGTGATAAATTTATAGATAACAAACTTTATATTTCAGGGTGGTAGGGTGGTGCTAGGGCGGACTGTTGTCCTTAGAGGTTTAAGTGGGTGCTTGAACAAAGGGAGTTGTAGCTTCCATCTGGTTGCAGCCAGAGAAACCAGGGTGGCAGGGTGGTGCAAGGGAGAATTGTTGTTCTCTATTATATAGGTTGGTGCCTATGTGACTGGAAGTTGGTGCTTCCATCCAGTTGGTGTTGAAACACTTAGGGAGTTGGTTCTTCCTTCTAGTGGGTGTTAGAGAAACTAGGGAGTTGGTGCTTCCTTCTAGTTGGTGCTAGAGAATCCAGAGAGTTGGTGCTCTCAACAAGTAGCAGCTTGCAAAACAGAGGTTGTAGCCTTATTATGAGTTGGTTCTCATATGTATGATAATGTAAAGAATGTAAAGATTACTTATCATATAAAGAAGACGAGGTTTTTACCCTGCATGGGTTTCCTCAGGAAATATTTGTCTCTATGTATCTCATATGTGTGATTAATGTTGAATGTTCTATTGCTTACTTCCCTGCATTATTGTGACTGTCATTAAATGTAGTGTAAAGAGTTTAAAATAAGAATAATTGTTTAAGCACAGGTACAACTGATTCACCCCCCCTCTCAGTTGTTCAACAATTTATACATCAATATATTCAAGGAGCAAGAGTAATCGCAAGAGTAAAGGCGCGAAAGTTTTTGTTACTAATATTTCATTATTTTTAAAATGTCGCAACAAGAATGAAGGAATTACACATCTATCTCATAATGGGTTGTAGGAAGAAATTCTTGGTGAGAAAATATAAGTTTTTCTTTCCACTAAAAGAATCCGACAATGAAAGGAAGAACAAAAGGAGGGTAAAAATTCTACGAAATGGAACTTTTCTCATTTTTCGTCACCAAGATTTGGCCATGTAATATTTTTACAAATGACAATATGGATTGATAAAAAATAAAAAAAAATTCACAAGGGTTCAACACCCTCGAGTATCCCTATTACAACTGGATGATCTAAAGTTGAGACCTAAAATCTGCAATTATTTCATTCGAAAATTGATCATACTAGATTTTATGCTAACCACTAATAGTCCATCCTAACTCTAGATCTTTCATACACTGAGAGAATCTTATATCTCACTTGATTCAAACCCTTTTTAAAGTGAAAAACCCTGAAAAGGTTTACACCTCAAGAAACTCATCTTCCTTAATAAATTCAATTAATTAGAGTACATTCAGGAAGATTCACACTCATGCAATACACGCATACATGTCTTTTTCCCCAAACGAGTTGTCTACCAAATCATCCTCCTACACGGTGCTATAACTGTCATGAGGTGGGGCTCAAAGCGCTCAACTGCCCACAACTCATACCGTAGTCATACCCTGGATCTGGAGCAAGGTGTGGCTCATACCGTAGTCATAAAGCATCAGGATCAATCTGCGCTCAGTTGGAAAGAAAGACAATAAGGATTCAGATTAAAAGTATATGGTTATAAAAGAAAAATTGACGGTCAACTCTCTACCCAAAATTTGGTTTAATTGAAAACATAAATAAGCAGTAATCCTAAATGTACACAGAGTCTACCCTTTTTTTTTCTTGAACTCTGATTACATTTTTGACGCAATTTATTAGAGCTTCTCTCTAGTATACTTCAACTATTTTGCAAACAACACCCTGTATGGAATTCCATTATCATGCGAGTTATCTATTGTTGCTAGCATTAAGGGGATTCCATTTGTCTGCGTTTACACCATTTACCTTGTAATGTAGATATATGGAAAAAAGCATAGATCCTCAAATTTACCATTTACCATTTACCTTGTAATTTATACAATACAATTTACATCAAATTTTTAAACTACATATACAGATACAAATATCGATGAGAGTACCATCACCGACAAAACTGGGCTTGGAGATGTTCTTTGGCAACTGGCAATCCTTCCTTCCCCACTCTTTCTAACATTAGATACCTCACCGGTACCTCCGAGCCATTGCTAGGGGTACTCTTCTTCCCCTTGATCCCCTCGAGTGGCAAAGGGGCCATGCACACACACAACCAAAAATCCTATAACTCCCATCCCGCCTCGCAAGGTAGAGCCACCACTCTCTCTCTCAAGTTGGGTATCCCAACTCTCACAAATAATCAGAATTTTTGCAGACTAACCTTACTCATAACCTGTGTGTCCTTTCCTTCTATCAACCATTTGTTTTATAGAATTTCCTTAGTGAAAACTTTCCATTTTCACATTTTTTTTTTAAATTTAATTACGAATTATCTCCCCCATACACTTGTCACTCGTTCTCTTGTTGCACAAGTAAATCAAAAATTTAATTTAATTAAAAGTCAATTTCCTTCACCCACCCTAAAAGTTGTCCTAAAATCACTCCTGGCTGTCCCGTTATTCCCTTTATTTCCCATTTATGTCTCATGCCCTTCTAAAACAGATTTGACTTAAAATACAAATGTTCTCTAGTTAGACTAGACTCTAGATTCCTTTCTATGCCTACCCATTCTTTTAGCTTTATTCCAATTTACCTTAAATTCCAATTTGGTAATTACTTGCACAAGTGTATTAAATCACTCTTTTAGATTTAGATTTATTTTTATTTTCATTGATTCTTAAATTGATTTATTTCATCCCCTCATTATTTAATTTAAATTTTTTTTTTTTAGTCTTCTCACCAACTTAGACGTAGGCTTGGTTAAATTTGTATTTTCAAAATCTTGGACCATTAGGGATTATGATTAATAAATTCATTCTTAAATTAATTAATTAATCTATTAATTAATTTGACAGTGCTCAAGATTTTACAAGGTTTAACATTCGCTCAAAGTTTTCTAGGCCACCTAGATTCTTTGACTCATTTTTTTTTTTAAATTCAGCAACGTCCCCTTCAAGACGCACTCCGTGCTCCAAGGGTGCCACTCGCCTTTGATTCAAATTTTAAATTTTGTGATGTACCCTTCAAGATGCACTCCGTTCTCCAAGTATGCCACTTGCCTTTGACTGGTTTTGATAGTTGTCCAACCCTTGGAGTCAATACTCCATTCAGGCGACCTTGTGAGAGACTAAGGGCTTCTAAGGAATAATGAACCTGCCTTATTGCGCACCCCTTAGAATCTTTGTGAGCAACTATCTCTGTCTACCCTCATGGATTCATGGAACTCTTGAACTAGGTAATCGTTAACCTACAATTTGAGCCACGATGGGAACACTAGTAGGCTGTGACAGGGTTGCTGCCACACCTCTCCCTCAATAATTGTCCTATGTGCATTTCCCCTTTACTCCTTATGTGAGTCATATTAGCAAGCAATAATCAGCCTGCATCCATCAACAAAACATTGTCAATGATCCATAAACAACATTATAATATAATCACTCATATGTCGCATATGCATAAATGAAATACTCAAACCAATACAATCCACTCCCTCACTCAGTTTGAAGTCCAAGGAGATCCCTTGATGCCATGGATATCCTCAATCTGCCAAGTGTCCTGCACACTCAGAGGAAACTCGCCAATAAAATTTGTCAATACATCGATTTTAAACAACATAAATCATAATCATCAACATCATCATAAATATCCATAAGAGGAATATACAATCATGTACTATAACCAGATCACTTGCACGCAAGTGTCCTCAAAGAATAAGTCGATACATGTGCCCGCCAGAGAGGGATGTTACACAAAGGACGATATGAGATAAGTAAATTAAATGAGAGTTCATGTGTTAAACTATATACCTAGAGGTCGGGGACCAATACATAATAAACTAAACAATAGTATTAACCCCCAGCCCCTCCCCTCCCCCATTGAGGTATCATGCACTGGGAGATGGAAAATTCAATATGTGCATGATAAACGATATGACAAGGGCCGATAAATTATTATAATGTTAAATCCCCTACCGAAGTATCTGGTATCAGATGTTTGGAAAGTACATGAGCATTATATAAATGGTATATTGAGGGGTCGATATATATATATATATATATATATATATATATATATATATATAGATAGATAGATAGATAGATATAGATATATATATGTCAAGTGTCCTGCACACTTAGGGGAAACTCTCCAATATAATCTCTCAATACATCGATATTAAACAACATAAATCATAATCATATATATATATATATATATATATATATATATATATATATATATATATATATATATAGATATAGATATAGATATAGATATAGATATAGATATAGATATAGATATAGATATAGATATACATATATATAGATAGATAGATATATGTCAAGTGTCCTGCACACTTAGGGGAAACTCTCCAATATAATCTCTCAATACATCGATATTAAACAACATAAATCATAATCATCAACATCATCATAAATATCCATAAGTGGAATATACAATTATGTACTATAACCGGATCACTTGCATGGAAGTGTCCTCAAAGAATAAGTTGATACATGTGCTCGCTGGAGAGGGATGTTACACAAAGGCCAATATAAGATAAGTAAATTAAATGACAGTTCATGTGTTAAACTATATACCTGGAGGTCGGGGACCAATATATAATAAACTAAACAATAGTATTAACCCACCCCATCCCCCACCGAGGTATCGTGCATGATAAATGATATGATGAGGGTTGATAAATTATTATAATGTTAAATCCCCTACCGGAGTATCTGGTATCGGATGTTTGGGAAGTACATGAGCGTGAGATAAATGGAATATCGAGGGGTCGATATATATATATATATATATATATATATATATATATATATATATATATATATATTATGATGGTGTTATTAAACCTCCCCGGAGTATCATGCACCGAGAAAATAGAAAAGGGATGGTGAGTAGGGAAAATTGTATGCTCAGGGGCAATACAATTATATTATAAAATTGATTTAATAAAATTTAGGTGCATTATAATATATAATATTATTGTTCAAAGCTTGGGAATGGTAAAAACACATGTTTGATATACCTGGAGGTCAGTAAATGAAATGTTAAACATAAACCCTACCGAGACTTTCAGATCCCAAAGAAAAAGGGGGGAAATGAAATATTAAACATAAACCCTACCGAGACATTGGGATCCCAAAGAAAAAGGGGAAAGTAAACTCTCGGTAGTTACCGAGCACATAAAATGGATTAAGCCAAAATGTTAATAGTTGGGGTATTAAAATTAATGAGGATTAATCATTAATAATATGAATTAAATAAATGAAATCCTAAGGCGTGGATTTTAATGCAATGATCAATTAAATTGATAAGATTATAAGGGTGGAAGGTGCTACACCTCAGTCCAATGGCACGTAACCCTACCATGCCACATACTTGCCATGTATGATGACACATAATTGCCTTATGTGATTCCACGCCATCTGCCACGTGGAAATGTATAGGCTTGTTATTTTCAGTAAAATTGTTAAAGGGCGATAACTTTTGATCAAGATTCTGGGATCGAGGCAATGGAATATTGTTGGAAATATCTTGACGAGCAGAAGACGATAGTGGCCTTGGAAAAAAGATTAGAGATGGATGAGGAAAAGAAAAATTTTGATACCCCACCCCTTTAAGAGAACTTAAGGGGCAAGTAGGTTACAATGTGAAGTTTCCAACGTACTTTGTATGGATAACTATTTATTTTTTGTTTTGTTGTTTATATGTGTTCTCCCTCCTATTTCCATATAAGTGTCCTCTAGGGTCAAAAAATAGATGATCTATAAGTGAAGGGGAGACCTTAAAGTCTGGTTGAAATCCCTCCCTATGAGAAGAGTAATTTTCAATGTTAGACCAAAGATTTGTTCAAATAATATTCTAATTCTGAATACAATGTGTTTATAAACCATCGTGGGAACATGAAGAAATTACAACTGAGGGAACATGAAGAAATAATAAAAGAAGAGAACAACATGACTAGCTAATCCCTTTGAGGTAAGGGTACAAGGAAGGGTTAGTCTGAATTCTTCTCCTAGACCCCACTTCCAGGTATAAAATCAATTCTATAATCATTGCTACTTTATCAATTCGATAATCCTTAAGAAAATCTTGAGAAAATTATTTCTTCTTAAGCCACATGGGTATCAATGTCGAGCTTCCTTACATCGCACGCCAAAAATATTGAAGTTGGGCTACCTACGCATCTTCCAGAAATTGCAAATCTAGTCTCAATGTAGCAATAATGGTAAAGAAAAGAATCCCAATCCAACCAAAGAGATCTAGAGCTCCTGCCCAATCACGTCAACAATGCGTAACCCTGAAATTGGGAAAACATAACATTTTGTCTGCAAATCTTTTTTAATCAGAATATCGAATTCTCAGGTTAGGTAGATTTGTATTGAGGAACTAGTAAAATTGAAAGGGAAAAATATGCCCAACGCAAAATGCAAGCCATGTGCCACTCCTCAAGGATCTAGGCAGGCTCTAGAAGGAGGTCCTTCCAGAATATTGCTTGCGCGTCTATGCTAAAACCTCACGAACTTCGGGAGGTGGAACCAACGAAGGTTCATTAATCTCTAGGAGAAACTATGAAGGAAACTCCAAGGGAGAGTAACTCTAAGGTAAATGCTACAGGTAATGCGTTACAGAGAGGCACGTTCTAGATATCGTCTAGCCACAAGGAGGGAAGAGCCCATGGGACCTCCAAACGATTAAATCTTAGCGACGCGATTCTGTATTGAAACATCTAGTCACCATGACCATGCTCATAGAGGCAACATCAAGTCTATAAACAATGCTTAGGTGCTAGGCATCCAGTTGTAATAACTATTCCTAAACGCCAAGCCTACAAGCCCCAAAGAGGGAGGAAGAGACAAACTTGACAACCATCTCTAAAATTCGAAATGTGAAGATTCCAATAGCGATAGGTTCATTGACTCAAGTTTTTTTTTATACCATTACATGCCCTTCAAGACACACTTCATGCTCCAAGGGTGTCACTCGCCTTTGATTCAAATTTTAATTACACAACATGCCCTTCAAGACGCACTACATGCTCCAAGGGTGCCACTCGCCTTTGACTGGTTTTGGTAGTTGTCCAACCTTGGAGTCAATACTCCATTAGGTGACCTTGTGACAGAATAAGGGCCTCTAAGGAATAAGGACCATGTCTTATAGCGCAACCCTTAGAATCTTCATGAGTGACTCTCTCAGTCTTCCCTCATGGGATCGTGGATCTCTTGAACTACGTAATCGTTAACCTACAATTCCAGTCACGGTGGTAGTGCTAGTGGGTTGTGACAGGGCAACTTCCACACATGTTCCTCAATATATGGTTGTTGTGCATGGCCCCTTTACTCCTTATGTGAGTCTGATTAGAAATAAATTTTCATGGTGCATCCATCAACGAAACATTGTCAATGATACATAAACAACATCATAATATACCCGATCATATGTCACATATGCATAAATAAAATACTCAAACCAATACAATCCACTCCCTGACTCGATCCAAAGTCCAAGGAGGTCCATTGATGCCATAGACATCCCCAACCTGTCGAGTGTCCTGCACACTCATGGGAAACTTGTCAATAACATCTGTCAATACATATATATCAAATAACCTAACATCATAATCCATCAACATCATCATAAGAATTCATAAGAGAACAAACAACCATATACTAAAACCGGATCACTTGCACGCAAGTGTCCTCAAGGAATAAGTCAATAACATGTGCTTATAAGAGAGGGATGTTACATTAACCCCCTCTTGTTTTAAACTTCATCATGAAGTTTCACAGTATATATATGTAGCAAATAAATCATTTGACAATATCTAAAAGTCTAACTATCAAATAAAAAGGAAATTGTTGGCGCATATCACATGCATCCTCCTGGGTAGCCGAGCATGGGCTATAATTGTCCCATTGGACCTCGACCTGATCTACTGCTCAACGTTGTAGTTGTCGAATGTGATGGTCCAGAATGTGGATTGGCTCCTCCATGATTTCAACCTCGTCCGACATCACAAGGAACTCATGTCAATCTCATGTGTAGGATCACTAACATAAAATTGCAAAAAGATACAAGAAAAACATTGTGCAAATTCCTCAAAGAATGAGGCATGGCTAGTCGATAGGCCATGGGTCCTTTCCTTTTCATAAATTTGAAAGGCCCCACATCCTAGGAGAGATTTTAGCACCCCTTCCAAACTTAATCGAACTCTTTTGCAGTTTCACCCATAAGAAAACTTGGTCGCCAACTTCATAGTTGTGGTCAACGTGATGTGCATCAACATAACTATCTACTGATCTTGCACTTCTTTAATCCCTTATATTATCGTTTGCAATTTATCTTCCATTTATTGGATCATTTCTAGTCCCACCAAGACCCTATCCTCAAGTCGATCCCATCTCAATGGCACCTGACATGGTCGTCCGTAGAGAAACTCAAATGGTGCCACCTTAACGGTACCTTGATAGTCATTGTTGTACACAAAATCTACCAGTGGAAAGAACTCTTCCCAATGTTTATATTGGTCCAACACATACATATGCAATATATCTTCCAAAATTGGTTTGTTCTTTTTGTCTGCTCCTCTGTCTCAGGGTGATACATTGTACTAAAGTTAAGTTGGGTTCCTAAGGCCTCTTGGAAACTAGTCCAAAATTGTCCTGTAAACACCAATCTTCGATCAAATATTATCCCTTTAGGCATTCCATGCAATCTCACAATATTGTTGATAAAAACTCTAGCTATGTCTGGCACCTGATACATTGTACGCACAGGGATAAAATGTGCACTCTTCATCAGAGTGTCAACTACCATGAAAATCGATTCGTTCCTCCTTGCCGTCAGCAACAATCCCACAATAAAGTCCATCGAAATGACCTACCATTTCGATTCTGGAATAGCGTGTGGCTGTAGTAATCATGTTGGATGTCTATGTTCAGTCTTCACTTGCTGACATTCTACACATCTCGCCACTTAGTTGACTATGTCTGTTGGCAAATATTGAACAAGCAACGATGATGGTTGTTGTCATTGATGGAAACAACGGAGATGGAAGGATATGAAGGATAAAACCCCTTGGGGGATTCGGATGTAAGAGCTCAGGAGGTACATCATTGAAGAAAATGCGCACAGCAAGAGATTACAGAGAAGAAGGAAGACAGAGATCCAGTGACCATTGGATTCCATTCAAATTTCCCGAAAGACCGACAACCGTCAGATCTGCATAAGTTGCGAAGGAGATAAGTCATCGCAGATTCGGGGATTGAGAGTTTATAATGTCCAATTCACTTGACATCAAAAACTCCGAAATCGCGATTTGATCGCAGCCATTAAAGCCAAGGTGAATTCCCGACGAGATCTGGACCGTCTATTCGTGTGGACGCGTGGCAGCCTGGAGGCCCCATCGGAGAATCGGGGATCGAGACTTTGAAATGTCCAGTTCACTCGACAACGAAAACCCTGAAATTGCGATATGCGATTTCGTGATGTAATCGCAGCCTTTGAGCCAAGATTGCATCTGAACCATTGATTCAACCCACGAAAGCACACCACGTCAGCAAAGGGACACGTGGCACAACCAGGGAATGACAGGTGTCAGGCAGATTCAACACTTCAGGCACATGAAAGTCATGAATCAGAGTGA
>ML831875.1:0-27500 GCA_009831015.1 Picea engelmannii | reverse complement strand
CATATTGTCAACACTAGCCGAGCAAGCATTCGAGAGACATGTTGTTGACATGCCTATCCACAATTGCTTGGTTTGTAGCCGCACTTTTAAAAAAAAAGATGTAGTAAACAAAAGAAATATATATATATATATATATATATATACAAAAAATTGACATTGAAACAAGAAAAACATAATTGAAAGAATGCACATATGACAATTTAGAAAATCACTATACTTGCAATCCTTTTCACAAGAGTTTGCAACGTGGTGAGATTCCAAAATTTGCATGTCCATGGGAGATTCAATGAAATGAGTGTATACACATAATGAAACAACTAAATGAATTAGAGGAACGACTAATAGCATTGATATTTCCTTTCTTGCAAATTTGAGAGCTAGATCATAAGTATAGAGGACAACAAATGGGATTAACTGGCGGTGTAATCAATGTGCCTACCTACACATCTCGAAATAAAAATGCTTTACCTCATGACTAAAAGAAACAGAAATAGTTGCAGTGGCAATAAATAAAAAACTATGCTACAAAAGTGCTTATGATTTTGGGCGCATATGTGTACACAGGGTCTTGAAGGCATTAAAGAGACTATCCAAAAGCATGTTGTATAATATGGAGAAAGTTGTTATAAATGAAAATTGGGAACACATGTTTAACCAATTCATAGATGCAGATGCAACTGACAATGATAGTGAAATGGGAAATGACACCAATGAAAACACTGAAGAACCAATAACAAAGACACTCCTCCATGGATTCACAGATTCACATAGTATATATGATCTTCAAAACAATCAAATAAACATTGCTCCTGCAAAAGGTTGCATGCCATTAGGATTTTTTCAAGATAGATATTCAGAGGAAATGAGCTTCCCTACACTTTTCTATGGAGAAAAACAACCAAAAAAAATCACAAAAAAATTTACATATCAAAAAATTTCTCAATGGGAGGTTTTGCACAAATACCATGACTTTGCGTAAGGAGTTCAGATTATTCTTAGACAAGTGCTCAACTATATTTGTATTAGAATAATAAAAGTACAATTGAAAGGAAGAAAACTAGTAGCAAAAGATGTTAAGTCAAAACCAAATTTGGATTGCATACTAAAACCAAGCATTGGTTACATGGATATAAGATCAATCCGCACATCACCAGATTACCTTCTAGGTTTACGTAGGAAACTTTATGCAATGATACAACAACTAGGACCATTGGCGTTCTTTGTATTGTTTAGTAGTGCAGAAAATCGTTGGAAACCATTAATCAATGCACTAAAACATATAAAATAAAAGAACAAACCAGCGATTGAAAATGACATAGAAGAAATTGAAGTTGAAACCTTGATAAGAAATGATCGAGTAACTTGTGTACGATATTACAAAAACAAAATAAATTATTTGCAACAACTAATTTCTCATGATTATAAGTACTATGGTGAGTTGAAAGACCACTTCTTTGTAATAGAGTTCCAAAAAAGAGGAAGTCAACATGATCATGCATTGTTATGGATAAAGGATGCACCCATCTATGGAAGAAACACAAATGTTGAAATAAAATACTGTGTAGATAGATATTTGTCTTGTGATTCAAGAATACTTGGAAATGATTTAAAAACAATTCAACATCATCATCACACAATAACTTGTAGGAAAAATAAAAACACTCATTGTGGGTTCAATTTCTCCATTCCACCAATGAGAAAAACAAGAATACTTGAACTAGCAGAATTTAATGATGATACAACAAAGAAAAATGCAAAATTAATGTTTGACGCTCTAGAACATGAAAAATGCAATGAGACATACACGTTCGATAACTTCTTAGAGAGATTGAGTTTGACAGAAGAGGATTACATCAATGTAATTAAATGTATCTTAAATCAAATGAAAATTCTATTAGAAAGAAGACTGATAGACATATGGACTAATAATTTCTCTCGTCATATTCCAAAAATTTTGATTGCAAACATAGAATCCCAATACGTACTTCACTGATAAGCAACAACTACATATTGTATCTCTTACATGACGAAACTTTATAAAACAATGACAATGGAATTTAAGCATATACGAGAAGAATATCAAAACACAAACATTGATGTTGTACAAACAATAAGTAGGCTTGGATTTTTTTTTTTAAACTTGCAACAAATGTCTTCACAACAATATGTATATATTGTTTTGTCTCTACCCTTGAATACAAGTTCAAGGAAATGTATATTTATTAGTACTTCACCCAAAGATCAATGAGCATTTATTCTCAAAAAACCAAAAGATGTGCAACTAGAACCATATAATTCAGAAGACATATTATGTGCATCAATCATTGAATGCTATTTGCAACGCCTTGCAAACATTGAACATATATTCTTAGGAGAGTTTGCATCAAGCTATACAAAAAAGGGAAAGAAACAAAGACATAGTGATATGCCATATGTCATTAGATATGTGAGATATATGAACATAAGATGTTGAAAATTTCTATAAAGAACAATTGATGCTATATGTTCCATATAGAGTTGATGAAAACATTTTTCAAAAGAAATATTCAACTTGGAAGAATGCCTACACGATCTTAAAAGAAACCATAAACAAATGAGAAAAATTTCACATATAAAACAACTAAAGCATGGGGTAACCTTGATGATGCATCAAACATGCTTGAAGCTAGATATTATCAAGTGTTTAATATAGATATAGTTAAAGAAAATAAATCAATCTCTAATAACATAGTCTCTAATGATAGTAAGAACTATGAACAATACCATATCGATACTGACCTCCAACACTTTCAAAACATGAAAAAGATAAAAACATTGCTCGACAGACCTTGCCATGTTGTACAAAAACAACATATATTAGAAAATACAACATCCTATATCATGAGAAGACAATTGAACAAAGAACAAGCAACTATAGTGAAAGATATATTGACAAAAAAGAAAAAGGCCATGAATGAACCAATCCATTTGTTTTTTACAGGAGGCGTAGTGATTGGGAAAACATTTCTTGGGAAGGCAATTTTCCAATCCCTTATGCGCGTGTATAACAATAGATTGGAATATGACCCTCTTAAATTAAAAGGAATAATAACAATGTACACATGAAAAACAACATTTAATGCAGGAGGTGCCACGTCGCACTCTGCATTTTTCATGCCCTTTAACAAATCATAATACCTACCCCTACATTGACAAAAAACTGTGAAAAACTTTTTGTTGTGCTAATTGATGAAGCATCTCTTGTTGGATCAACATTTTTGTACCAAATTGATAAACGATTGCGAGAAATAAAACATACCCCAACAAAATATTTTGGAAATGTTGACATAATATTTTGTGGGGACTTGTATCAAGCACAACCCATCAAAGATTCTTTGATATTTGAAAAGACAATATTGACCAAGGAGAAATTATGATACACGTTTTGGCAAGAAAACTATGAGTTGCACATGTCGATGTGTCAAAGAGACAAAGATTTTATTAGAGTTTTGAACAAAATGGGATTGAACGAACAATCCAATGATGATATAGAATACATAAATATCCATTGTTATAGATCACCACCAATAGTCCTTTATTTCCATACTTATTTTACCAAAAAAAAATATGTGCAAAGACATAATGAAAAAAATGCTTTCATAAGTAGATGAAGAATTGCTAATTCTTGAAGAATTTGATGAAGTTGAAAGTTGTCAAGAAAAGTTTCCAAGTTATGAAAAAATGACATACTAGAAAAGAGAAATCTCCTAGTTGAGCTATATGATGGAAACTACAACATAGAAGAATCACTTGTAAATGGTGTTGACGGAGCATTCAAGGGTTATTCAAAAGGAAAAAATGAAATGGATCTCATTTGGATAGATTTTGTTGATCCAGTTGTTCGAAAATCACAAAGATATAAGTTTCATGATTTCTATGACAAAAATATTTCACCAAGTTGGACACAAATATTTCGAGTTGCAAAGTAATTTCCATGCACTAGAGGAAATAATCAAACTACAATATGAAATAAATTCTCAATACAACTAGCTTGCACTAGAACAATACACCGAGCACAAGGATTGAATTTAGATAAGCTTGCATTTGATCCAGTAAATATTAGAATAGACGAATTAGTATACACAACGTTGTCAAGAGTTAAAACCATGAATTCACTATTTCTAATTCAAAAAATAACACAAGAGAACCTTTGTATCAACAAAAAAGTTACAACGGAAATGAAACAGTTGTTAGAAAATAAATCATGGAAATTAGACTATGTACAAAGTTCGATCACATGTTCTGATAGAATTTCAATTGTAACTTTAAACACATGTAGTCTACATGCACACCTTGTTGACATTCTACAAGATGAAGACCTTATGAGCAATATGATCATTTGTTTGCAAGAGACACGAACTAATTGGCCACCAAGAAAAAAACATTTTTCTAAATTTAATTTTAATGCAACATACTATGTCCATGGTGTTGGAAGATTGGTTGTTGTCATTGATGTCAACCCTAGTCATTGGTTTTGGACCGCAATATTGATGAAGGTATTTGGACATGAAGAACAATGCACATGAAGATACAACACACATGGATGGATAGTATACATCATTTTGTTTCTGGTGGTATGTGTCACGTCACGTGGATCCTCATGGTTGAGGAGAAATGAATTTTTGAAGATGAAAAAGTGAATTTAAGAAGGAAGTACATGTAGGCCCTGAAGATAATTAAAGAAAAGAATTACAAAATAAGAAAGTGTCAGGTCGACCGTAATGTTAAAAGGAAGTGTCATAAATGGTATAGATACATATCATTATACATTCATTATACACACAAGTCGAATTTCAGAGGAAATCAGAAGTAAAGAAGGCTGGATTTCAAGGGAGGATGAAGTCTTTTGGTGATGTGTTCTAAGTTTCAGCTCTTGATTCGCTATAATTATGGAGATACACTCTGTGGAAGATAGGGTTTTTGACCAGTCCTGAAGCTAGTCAAGAAACAAGTGTTCCGGGTAAAATAGTCATAACTTCTTCATAGAGAATCCAAATGACCTGGGACCAATTTCATTGGAAAGAGTACGGAATTTGGTTTATTGTGTGCGAGTTTCAGAATCTGATGTTAAATATTGAGCGCAGGGCATTCTGTACAAGTTCAGTCTCCTGAATAAACCAGAATTGAATAAGGTCTACCATTCTTTCTATAACTTCCTTTTGTGGAGGATTCAAGGAGTGGAACTTGGAGAAGTTTCAGAAAATACATTGAGTAATAGTATCTACAGGATCATAGTATTCCAAGAATTGAAGAATTGCAGAAGTTGAAGAATTCTCATGAATCATTATTAGGTTCTATGTGATGGTTGGTTGATGGTGATGATTTAATGTAAAGTTTTATTATCTCTCATATATTATTGGGTGGAAGAAAGGGGGAAAGATGTAGAGTTAAACCCTCTCTTGATATTGGAGGATTGTATCTTCCTCTTGGAGGTTCATCCCTCCCTTTACATTTGGAAGTTGTAGCTACCTTTGGAATTCATTACTTCCCTTGAACAATAACTATTGATTATTTCTCATATATTGTGCATGGTGTACTATGGTGTATTGGTGTAAATATTGTACTATTGTTCATTTTTCATTAGATATAATTGAATGGTTTAAGTATAAGTTGAATTTTTTTTTAAATTGTACTTGATACCTATTCACCCCCTTCTTAGTATCAACAATTGGTATCAGAGTAGGTTACCTTCAGTACAGTTTAACCACTGGAAGGAAGATCCTAAGTAGAAATGGAAGACAACATTCCAAATGGGATTCCACCATTTGATGGAAGCAATTTTGAATAATGGAGTAATAGAATGGAAAATTACTTGAAAGCTCTTGGGGTATATGTTTGGTTCTCAATTGCTCCAGGACACAATCCTTTAAAGAAACCAAAAACTGCATCTCAGAAGGAAGCAATAAGGAATAACAAATTGACAATAGATACCATCCAAGATGGATTGACAGATTCACTGAAATCCAAGGTGGGATCATGTGCATCAGCAAAAGAGATTTGGGACAATCTACAAGACCTTTATGCAAGGGAAGAAGCAGAAGAAGAAAAAGAAGTTGAAGCAAATTTCAACATCTCAGATTTCAATGAAGCAAATAGAGGTTAGTTCTTTTGCTTTAATTGTGAAGGAGTAGGACATGTTGAATTTGAATGTTCTCATCCAAGGATTGAAAGAGATAATAATGAAGAAGAAGAAAATCATGAAGTAGAAATGATTCAACAATAAGATGAGAATCCTAAAAAATTGAAGCCAATTGTGAATGCTCCGAAGTCGTTGTCCTGCGCGTGCTCCATCTAGCTCCCGCTTGCCAACTAATGTGACCTCACCGGTACCTCCCAACCAATTCTAGGGGTACTCTTCTTCCCCCTGAGCCCCCCGAGCCGCAAAGGGGCCACACACATAATACCATAGAATCCCATCACCCAACTCGCCTCACAAGGTCAAGCTAGCACTCGTTCCCCGAGTTGGGTATCCCAACTCCCACAAAAGAAACTTAGTCAAGATAAAATTTGGCAACATAACGTTACGCGAGCCATATGTGATCCACACTCCTCCTCCCCATCCTTTTTATAGAGTTTTTTAGTCATTAGTTTCCCAAAACCCTCATTAGATTCATTTTTCATTTATTTAATTAGGAAAAACCTCCCCCGTACACATGTCGCTTGATCCCCTAGTTGCACTAGAAAATCAATTTATTAAATAATTAAATTTTCCTATTTCCCTCACCCACCTAAAAGCGTTCCTAAAAACGCACCTCCGTGTCCCATTATTCCCTTACAATTCTTAAATGACTTATGCCTTAATTCCTAGTTGAGTTCATAAATAGAAAATTCCAAAGGCTAGATTCATTACTAAGTTAGACATTCCCCTTTTTCTTTAAGTTTCCCCTTTTCCTTAGGTTTCCCCCTTTTCTTTAAGTTTCCCTTTTTCTTATAGTTTCCCCTTTTTGTAACTAAGTTCAGAATTAGTAGGTTTAGACAAAAACAACCAATACCCATTTTATTAATCAAACCTTTATTAAAATTTCCACTTTAATTATTAATGCTTGAATTTTCTTTATTGCCTTCCTGTTATATGTCTAATTAGTTTATTTTTGTTCTAAGGTTCTACTCAGACCTAGGTTTTCAATTCACTAGGCTTGGCGACTTTTCTTAAGGGAAAAATTATTTACTAAACTTTACTTATCACATCATTCATTTTAAGGCCGACCGGGTCCTAAGGAGACATCATTTTCTAGGCACTAAGTTTATTCACTTTTCAGTTAAAATTGTGACGTGCCCTTCAGGATGCACTACGTGCTCCAAGGGTGATACTCACCTCTTTTCATTTTATTTGTGCGACGTGCCCTTCAAGATGAACTACATGCTCCAAGGGTGCCACTCGCCTCTTGACTGAATTTGGTAGACGTCAAACCCCTGGAGTCAATACTTCGTCAGGTGATCTTGTGGGAGACTAAGGGCCTCTGAGGAATAAGGACACTACCTTATTGTGCTCCCCTTGGAATCATCGTGAGCGACTATCACAGTCTTCCCTCACGACATCGTGGCTCTCTCGAACTAGGTAATCGTTAACCTACAGTTCGAGCCACGATGGGAGTGCTAGTAGGCTGTGGCAGGGTTGCTGCCACACCTCTCCCCCAATGTCTCTGGTGGTTGTGCATGACCTGTTTACTCCAAACGTGAGTTTGTTCGGAAATCTATCGTCAACCTGCATCCATCAACGAATCATGTTAGCAATAACAATAAACATCATAATATCTAATCATATGTACATATGTCACATCAACAACATTTAAACCCCAATATTATACTCTCTGACTCGATCCAGAGTCCAAGGGGTTTCATCGGTGCCTCGACATCCTCAACGTCCAGAGTCCTGCACACTTAGGAGAACCCAATCAATAGCACCTATCGATGTAAATACAACAAAAATAACATAACATCAAATCCACAATGTCTCATAATCATAATAAAAAGAGCCAAAAGTATAACGACCCAGATCACTTGCACGCAAGTGTCCTCAAAGAATAAGTTCACTCAGTGCGCGCAAGAGCAGGATGTTACACATTATGAGATGTGGATCCCTCCACTATAACAAAAATCATATAACATTTCTACAATCACATTGAGCCAAATAAAATAATTCATATAATGTAAAACAAATTAAAATCTCTAATTACGATACCTATATTGTCTGGACCATAATGTTGCACGTGATTAGAGGTTGGCTTCACATTGCTATGATATTTTGAATAAATTAGTTCCATTTGTTTGTCCATGCTATTCCTTGACTTTATGTGAACCTGTCCGACCCTTTGAAATTTTGGTTTATCCTTAGTTAAATGTCTCTGACGATGATGTTGTATATTTTTACTTTGCGGGCTCAAAAAATTGTGTTGTCTCTTAGTCATGATTTTAGAGGGAGACATGGAACTAACGATTTTTTTGTTTATATATATACTTCTAAAGTGAAAAACAAGTTGTCGATTGCTTCCGAATGGTCCACAGTTGTAGGAAAATTGTTCAAAATATTTCTCTCTCTTTTATTGATCAATGCATGTAAAACTTGCAATCTATCAACCTCGAAGATCGGATTGTTCAATGTTGAAGTGTCAAGATCGGCATGATCTGATAAAATATTTACATGGTTATTGTTTTTTTGGTCTTATGGTAGCAGGCTCATTGTGGTTGTTTGATCTAAATCAACTGAAAATACAGGTCTTTCAATAATCGGACTAGAAACATTTGCTAATTTATTAATGTCCAAATCATGTTCAATGTCCCACATTTGAACTTTGAATACATGCTTACAAACATTTCCATTCAACTCCCAATCACAACTACAAAAATTAAACTCGGACCCTGTGTATATGAAATTATACCAAGTATTAGGAGTATCCTTATTTTGACTACGAACCAGAAATTCATTCAAATTTTTGGGGTCGCACACACAATATTCATCTGGTATTTGAATTTCTCTATCCTTTGAGAGAGTCTCTTGTTTCTCACACTTTGTGGGCCTTATAATTCCTAATTCCTTTAAACGTTGATTATGAATATAGTATAATTCAACTCTTTTCAACAACACAAAAATTAAATAATCCACTCACTTGTGGCATGCATTGTTTTCCTCATATAGGTATATATATTTTAGATACTTATGGTAGGATTCAATTGCATTATTTGTGTCTTGATTGGAATGCGGGAATTTCCTATAAGCCTTCGCCCACATATATGGAATTTTTTTTTATCATTATCTAAAAGGTATTGACTAAAAACATGCTATTATGGAAAAAAAAAGTCATGATCTAATGTTACATGACACTTACATATTTTATCACTGGATAACCAAGTGGTGACAAAATATTTTAGAAAATTTTCCTCTTCACTGAATTCCTGAAATATTCTTGCAACAACTTTTTGTACAGACTCATCATCCTGGCATGAGTGCATGATTTCTCCTAATGCGAACTTTATTTTGTTTGACTTTGACTTTGCTTCCAACATGTTTCACCCATGCTTGATGGACATGCCATACACATAGTAGGATGGGGGAATTGGTTAAACTCCTGAAATGGTGATACATTAGGATAGAGTAAATTATGTGAATGTAACATTGATTTTTCATATTTCTTTTGAAAAATAACAAATGTGGAACCTTAATGCCTGAATTTCAGCAGCGACATCATCTGTGATAAATGCTCGTACATGCCAATCTGGGCGTTCTTTCACTCCCATGGAAAATAATACTGACAACCATTTGCGAATATCATATATAGTATTACGTGATGAAATCACTCAAGCCACTAGAACACCATTACGATGTTTGTCGAATACCATTAACGTATAAAGTTGATACTACATTCAAAGCACACAAGTATAAATATTAAAGTGAACACATAATAATTCATTTTGATTGCCATAAAGAAATGAAAAGATCAATAATATGTACCCCATACATATTGGTACTAAGTGTGGAATCCATGGACATAACATTGTTGTGTGAATACCTCATCATCATCGAACACATCAAATGTGTTTGTATGCCTATAATAAATGGTATTTTTTGCACAATATTTTTCTTTTGGTAGAAAAAATAAACTATTTGGAAACTGATTGTACCAATAGTCGACACTTATTGGATCACTTTCATCCTTCATATATTATTTATTTCTAATATTATGGTAAATGTTATAAATATCCTTCCTCATCATTAAGGTATCCCGAGTTACCCCTGTGAATAACTCACCTAATTGGTTCTCCACAACAAAGATGAATTTTTCCCAAACCATTGTAACGTTAAAACCATCTTCAATCATATTTTCCACACTAGAGTGTATATCAAATGATAAATGTGGTGCATACTTGAATGTTTTAGGTCTACCCACTGCATTCTTCCCGTGACACATACCACCACATTTATCAATATGCCTACACTCAGTGTATATCAAAACAACATCATTTGGATGAACATAAAGTCGATACATGATGAAGTGACATCTACAACCAACTTTAATGCTTTGGCATTGATTTCGGTTTTTTTTTTTATGTTGACCCTTGTCGATTCATTGTAATCTCACCACTTGGGAGTTTATGTGTGGACTCTGGGCCATATGCACACCAATAACTAGATAAGAACAATGATAACAAATTAGGAAACATGTCCACATTCATTTTGCATAATGAACTTGAATTAGAAATTTAAAATTATATCAAGAAAATAAAGACTCACATAACATATTCCAGATATGTGTTAATACGAGTACATGAATTCCCTCCACTTCTTTAGATCACTTTTTATTAACAAAAAATTGAGTGGGAGCATATTCATCTGATTTCTCTCCATTTATAAAATCTTCAAGTTGACTATATAGAATAATAGCAAGTTGATCCCCTCCAATTTATGTCCATGTTAGATCTTTAGCTGAAAATTCTATAATATCTTCAGGGTCTTCAGTGTCCAACTCCATAATGTCTTCCCACTTTCTCATCTATAGAATACCTATAAAAGATTGATTTTTTTAGAGATCAAAACATACAACAATGAGTTTTTATAAAGATTTGTCATTGTTCTCTAATACTCAATGTTGCATTATAATCCATTTTATGTGATCCAGTGTTCTATAATCTAAATTACATAACATGATACAGTAAAATTCGAGACAATGATGAGAGTAATGAGATCTCCTTGACTCGTGTACATAGCATTTTGTAAAATAATAAATGACAATGTTTTTTATCTTTTGTAGTATCTAATGTTAGTTATATAAATGTGCTTAATCAACCATACCCATGCATATTCAAGATATATGCATATACATGCATACATACATGTGTGTGTGCACCCGCGCGTGCAATATAAAAAATGAAAACACTACTTCTCTTCATTGATATCACTATAACCATGATGCATTTAATATGTGTATTCATATGCTTGTGGGTTGATGGTTGTAGATAATTTCCCTATAAATGAATATGTAAAAAACAATGATGTTAGAATGACTACCTTTAAAAAATAAGCAATGATTCCATATGCCTATCTATTCTAGAAATGAGATCTACGCTTATGCGTGATAATAAAGGAATTTCTACATGCAAAATACATTGTGATGTTTCCTCTAAGCCTTATAATGGTGTCCATGTTCACACCAGGATTCTGAGTTACAAACAATCATCACATCATCTCATAAATGCCCCCCTAACAAATTGGTTATAATAAGGAAAAAATATAGACAAAGATTATGAATCAATTGAATACATTTACAAAAATACAAATTGCAGATGATGGTCGCCAATTGTTTGAAAATTTTGAAAGAAGTCCTATGACTTGGACCACACTATTTGTAGGATATGCTTGCCAAGGGCATGGAAAAAAAGAAATAAACCTCAAATTAACCCTACATCTTGGTCTTCTCCTCAAAGGTGGCATGCATGTCTTTGTAACAAGAGATGGAGCGAAAGTGTAACAAGAAAGGAAAAATAAGGAAGAACGTGTTCATTCGCCATTCCTTTCATCCATATATGTGTGTAGTGCAATTAAGAGTGAGTATATTCACTAATATGAGTAGATTTTCAAAGATACAAAGCTTAATATCATAATTTCTTGAAAAATGGTTAAACAATTTTTTCCCTTAAGTAAAATTTAAAAAAGGTTTTGAATCATTCATAACTCTTAAGGAAGATGAATTTTTACTGCTAAAAATATTTTGTCTTGATGGATTCTGATCATTATAATTATGAATTAGTTATAAAACAAAATATTAAAAAAATGGAAAAATTGTAAGTTAAAACTAAAGTTATTAATAAAATTGATAAAATCCTTATTACATACATAGTAGTATTTTTACATATATTGAAATATGATACTACAAAGATACATAACTAAAATATTATTACAAAATTAAAATAATTGATGATTAGAAAATGTAATGTTTAATAATAAAAATTTTGTTATGGTTAGGAATACGTTATAAAACAACATAATTGTAAAATGATTGTTATGATTTTTGCAAAAAATCGTATCATATTTTCACTTAAACTCATAAAAAAAAAATCAATCACAATGCACTTTTACCATATCATATTTTCAGTTAAACTCATAAAAAAATCAATCACAATACACTTTTACCATTCAAGCCCCTTTCATTTTTCAAGTAACTTTGTGAAACAGTTAGAAACCTATAACCCAAATTTACAAAATAACAATGCATTGGAAGCACGTAGAGTAGTTATATTGATATATTTATAACATAATTTAAATTAATAGATACCAAAAACCAAAACTAACATTTTACAAACCATACAAAACTTAATACTTATCTCTTTAAAAAAATTTAAAAAATCACCATTTAATACTTATCACTTTAACAACGTTTAATACTTATCACTTTAAAAACAAAATAAAAAAACAATCACATTAAACACCAAAACTAACATTTTACAAACAATCAAAACTTGATCCCCTCCAATTTATGTCCATGTTAGATCTTTAGCTTAAAATTCTATCATATATTCAGGGTCTTCAGTGTCCAACTCCATAATCTCTTCCCACTTTCTCATCTATAGAATACCTATAAAAATTTGAAGTTTTTAGAGATCAACACATACAACATTGAGTTTTTATAAAGATTTGTCATTGTTCTCTAATACTCAATGTTGCATTATAATTCATTTTATGTGATCCAGTGTTCTATAATCTAAATTACATAACATGATACAGTAAAATTCGAGACAATGATGAGAGTAATGAGATCTCCTTGACTCGTGTACATAGCATTTTGTAAAATAATAAATGATGATGTTTTTAACCTTTTGTAGTATCTAATGTTAGTTATATAAATGTGTTTAATCAACCATACCCATGCATATTCAAGATATATACATATACATGCATACATACATGTGTGTGTGCACCCGCGTGTGCAATATAAAAAATGAAAACACTACTCTTCATTGATATCACTATAACCATGATGCATTTAATATGTGTATTCATATGCTTGTGGGTTGATGGTTGTAGATAATTTCCCTATAAATGAATATGTAAAAAACAATGATGTTAGAATGACTAGAAAAACACCTTTAAAAAATAAGCAATGATTCCATATGCCTATCTATTCTAGAAATGAGATCTATGCTTATGCGTGATAATAAAGGAATTTCTACATGCAAAATACATTGTGATGTTTCCTCTATGCCTTATAATGATGTCCATGTTCACACCAGAATTCTGAGTTACAAACAATCATCACATCATCTCATAAATGGCCCCCTAACAAATTGGTTATAATAAGGAAAAAATATAGACAAAGATTATGAATCAATTGAATACATTTACAAAAATACAAATTGCAGATGATGGTCACCAATTGTTTGAAAATATTGAAAGAAGTCCTATGACTTGGACCACACTATTTGTAGGATATGCTTGCCAAGGGCATGGAAAAAAAGAAATAAACCTCAAATTAACCCTACGTCTTGGTCTTCTCCTCAAAGGTGGCATGCATGTCTTTGTAACAAGAGATGGAGCGAAAGTGTAACAAGAAAAATAAAATAAGGAAGAACATGTTCCTTCGCCATTCCTTTCATCCATATATGTGTGTAGTGCAATTAAGAGTGAGTATATTCACTAATATGAGTAGATTTTCAAAGATACAAAGCTTAATATCATAATTTCTTGAAAAATGGTTAAACGATTTTTTCCCTAATGTAAAATTTAAAAAAGGTTTTGAATCATTCATAACTCTAAGGAAGATGAATTTTTACTGCTAAAAATATTTTGTCTTAATGGATTCTGGTCATTATAATTATGAATTAGTTATAAAACAAAATATTAAAAAGATGAAAAAATTGTAAGTTAAAACTAAAGTTATTAATAAAATTGATAAAATCCTTATTACATATAAAGTAGTATTTTTACATAGATTGAAATATGATACTACAAAGATACATAACTAAAATATTACTACAAAATTAAAATAATTGATGATTAGAAAATGTAATGTTGAACAACAAAAATTTTGTTATGGTTAGGAATACATTATAAAACAACATAATTGTAAAATGGTTGTTATGATTTTTGCAAAAAGTCGTATCATATTTTTACTTAAACTCATAAAAAAAAAATCAATCACAATGCACTTTTACCATATCATATTTTCAGTTAAACTCGTAAAAAAATCAATCACAATACACTTTTACCATTCAAGCCCCTTTCATTTTTCAAGTAACTTTGTGAAACAGTTAGAAACCTATAACCCAAATTTACAAAATAACAATGCATTGGAAGCACGTAGAGTAGTTATATTGATATATTTATAACATAATTTAAATTAATAGATACCAAAAACCAAAACTAACATTTTACAAACCATACAAAACTTAATACTTATCTCTTTAAAAAAAATTAAAAAAATCACCATTTAATACTTATCACTTTAACAACATTTAATACTTATCACTTTAAAAACAAAATAAAAAAACAATCACATTAAACACCAAAACTAACATTTTACAAACAATCAAAACTTAATACTTATTTCTTAAAAAAAATAAAAAAACAATCACCATTTAATACTTATCACTTTAACAACACTAATACTTATCACTTCAAAAAAAAAAATAAAAAAAAAACAATCACACTAAACACGATATATTCACATGTTCATATAAAACATCAAAATAAATTTGATATTACCGTGGACAAATAGTACATTAAAATTACAATGTTTTACATTCCAATCTTTATAAGAGCAATCCATGGTATACCACATCTACCCATCAGATAGACCTTCTAATATATCCCACGCAAGGTAAAATGTGGTGCATTTATGATATAAAATTTTGACAAAAAGGGTTGTTGTTGTTTTGTAACAGATAAGGGTCTTTCATTTTACATATATTTTGAAAAAAAATAGTTTTGCGGCTCTCCAAATTATGAATTAACAAAATTGTGAATATTAAATATTAATATTGTATAATTAAATTGTAATAGTAGTATTAAAAGGAGATAATCAATTTTTACATTAAAAATAGAAATTATATTTTCAAAAAAATTCCAAATCCTTAATAATAAACAAGACAAAAGTTAAAATTATAAAATGTTTAACCATTTTCTTTAAATAAATAAAAATTATCAATAAATTTACTAACACAAATGCATTAATAAAATATAATAAAAATTTAAATTTAAATAAAAAAAACTAATAACATTAACTATAACCATTTAAATTAATTCCTAAAATTTTCCACTTTCACTTTATTAAACATTTAAACAAATTTAATTAAAATATAAATATTTTTATTTTCAAAACAATATTTAAATTCTTTAAATTCTTATAAATTTAATAAAATAACAAATACTTAAAGTTGAACCACTCTTAACTAATCTTCGAGTTTTTAACTTCTTATTTATTAAATATTTAACTAAAATATAAATAATATAAAATTAAATTAACCTTAATTAATTTTTAATTTTTAATTTAAAATAAAAGTATATCATAGATGAATTTATTTAAGATTATCCATAATAATGTGAATAATTATTCTTCAATGCCGCTCTTTTTTTTTCAACGAAAAAATACGTTTTATATTCAAAAGGATATAAAAGTGTACAAAGCTAATATGGCTGGACTATCACATGATTACAAGATTTTGTGCCTATGTGTCAAAACTATCCAAGCAGATCAAGGATGCAACTAGTCACAACGAGACCAATGTCTATCCCATGGGTGGGCAATATTCAAGGCAAGTGCCTCTCAAAGAAGGATCATCGAGGGAGGTCCCTCATTGCCTTCTTCCCATCTAGTAAAGCTAATGTGACCCGGAGGCATATACAACGCTTTTTTTAAGAGTGTGTCAGCCTCAATATTTTCCTCCCTGTAAATGTGAGATGAAGTGAGATGATGAATCTGCTGAGTCGCTTCACATGTTCTCTCCTTCCAGCTCGCCAGGTCCGCAACATGGAAGTCAGCACGCCCGTTTAGCCAATCGATAATAAGCTTGGAGTCACCAAGCAATATGAGCTCATTGATGTGTAATCGGCTTGCCAGAATACATGACGCCCACGCTGCCAAGAGTTCAGCCTTCGTGTTTGATCCAGTCCCACAGTTTAGTGTCCACCTGTAACAAGTCTGAGAGTTTAATGCGATCATCCCACCTGCTCCGCATAATAAGCCATCCTGTTGCGTCGCTCCATCGAACCAGGCCACAACTTTATCTAGAGGAACTTTGAAGATGGCTCTGCAAGGTTTTGTGGCCGGTGTCTGCTTCCTTCTCACGGCCATCTCGGCAAAGATAGCGCTGGCCACCATGTGTGAGGATGGTATCTTGTCTTTGAACAATGCCTCATTCCTGTGCTTCCATATATGCCAGCAGAGAAGTATTGGGAGCTTCAACTGGTTCGTTGAGACCCGCATCCAAATCTGGAAACATTGAGAGAGGTTGTTACCTGTCCAGTTTGATGTGTGCAAACGAGCCGGTGTTAATAATTGCCACACGGCTCTGGTAAATGGGCATTCTATGAAAACGTGGACGGTTGTCTCATCATTTGAATTGCAGAGACAACAAACGCTGGGCCTCGACCATCCTCTTGCTTGTAGATTCGACCACAACAATATTTTGTTTTCAAGTAAGAGCAAGATGAATATCTTTTGCTTGAGCGGGCAGTCGCTCCTCCAGATCTGTCGATGTCCACGCTCCCTTGATATTGTCCAACACTTTGTAGCTAGTGCAATGTAGGCATTTTTTTGCGGTGAGGGCACCAGATCTGTCCCCTCCCGTCCACATGAGAAAATCGGGCCTATCCTGTAGTCGGATGCCTAAATCTCTAAGTCTGAGCGTATACCTGTCCCATTCAATGGAAAGATCAGCGTCCAATCCAATCTCCTCGCTACTGAGCCAGCGGTCGCTCAAAAGACCCCCGCTAAGTGAAGAAATAAACTGATAAAGGAAGAAAAGATTTTTTTGGTGAAGGTGCTTCATTAGTTCTGAGGAAAGCATGGCAAGCTTGCCCAATCCCAACAAACTGTCCCTTCCAACTTCAATCAAATGACCATTACCAGGAGCCCAAGTGAGCCAATGAAGAATGATAGGTAGGGTTGTTAAAAGGTGTTTCCAGGTCTGAGAGCCTACTGTGGGTCTCTCAGAGGCTGATCTGAGCCAGAATAGTACCGGTATCTGAGGGAAATATTTTTCCTTGATAACCTTACTCCATATGCCAGGCTTCATAATAATGCGCCAGAGAGTGTTTGCCAAGAGCGCCCGGTTGAAGAGGGGCATATTCCTGAGGCCCCATCCGCCCATCTTCTTTGGTTTAGAGATGGTCTCCCAGTTGCAAAGATGGTATCCAGTAGTCTTACTGCCAATCCATATAAAAGAGAAAATAAGCTGACGAATGGAGCTAAGAATTGTGGCCGGGATTTTTGCAAGCGCCATCCAATAGACCGGAAGGCTTTCTAACACAGCTTTTATGAGAATGTATCTCCCTCCCATGGTGAGTAACTTGTTACACCAATGATGAATTTTCCTGTCAAATTTATCAAGAAGCCAATGCCAATTTTTGTTTGAATATCTGGTGGATTTGATGAAAAACCCAAGATAGGAGCAACCCTCATGTAGGTCTGCTACATTTATACCATACAATTCTTTCAAATTAGTTAAGAATGGTTCCAGTGTATTCAATGCAAGGAAGAGAGATTTTTGAAGATTGATCACCAGTCCAGAGGCTGCACAGAAAGTACTAATGATGGAGTGAATAAGGGACCATTCGGCAAAACTAGCCTCTGTCAAGATTAGCACATCATCAACGAAAATAATGTGTAGGATGTGTGTCAGCCCCGAGAAATTTACTCCAGAAAGTTGGCCCTCTGCTTGACTATGTTTGAGGAGAATGTTGAGCCCTTCAAGTATCATGATAAAAAGTAGTGGTGATAGAGGGCATCCTTGACGGATCCCTCTCTCACATTGAAATGAATTTGTGGGTTCCCCATTGATCAGAACAACCATAGTTGCTGATGTAATACAACTTAAAATCCAATTGGTAGTAACTCGCCCAAAACCGCTCTGCAAGAGAATACGGTGCAAAAAGTTCCAATTTACACAGTCAAAAGCCTGCTTGAGATCCAGCTTGAGAAGAATGGCTTGTTGTTTTCTGGATTTTAAGGTGTGGATGCATTCCTGTGCTACACCCACTGCATCTAAAATCTGTCTACCTTTCAGGAAGCTGAGTTTCTCCTCCGAAAGTGCTTTGGAGAGTATAGGGCGAATTCTATTTGCGATAATCTTAGAAATTAGTTTATAGCATAGGTTGCAAAGTGAAATGGGGCGGTAGTCTTTGAAGTGCTTAGGTATATTGGATTTTGGAATCAAGACAATATTTTCTCCTTTGAAAACCCGCAGTGCTCGCAAGAAAACACTCTCTGGCTTGAAAGCATCGGGGAATTCTGCTATGGTCACAAATAAAGGGGCGCTTAGAGGATTAAAAGCCCTAGCCAGAGGTGATCCATGATCCTACTGTCCCTCAACATAAGAGGGGTCGGAGGAGCCCTGAAATTTGCCTCTATGCGAAGACTTTTGGATCAGACACTTCCATCTATTATCTTTCTGCAAGAAACACTTGTGATTGCTTCTGCTGCCGGAGATTTCATTCATAGACTCAGGCCAAACTGGTTGACCTGCACGACAAGCTCGGTGGGCACCTCAGGTGGACTTCTGGCCGCATGGGACCCTTCTCTCTTTGATCTTCGACCGATGCTCAGCCCTGGAGGGATTCTTCTAACAGGCGACAGCTTTGAACTAAAGTCATCCTTCAACTTTCTCAATGTATACGGCCCTTGCACTGAACGCAAGACCTTCTGGGAGCATCTGGATACTTTCGGACTCTTGGCAGCTCGTAACCTTATCTTAGCGGGAGATCTTAATATCACCACCAGCCCATTGGAGACATGGGGACAAAAAGCTATCATTGATCCACACATGAGTTTCTTTAAACATTTGTTTTTCAAGAACAACTTGATTGATCTGAAACCGGCCGAGCTCTTACCTACCTGGCGGAACGGTAGAACTGGTCCGGATAGCATTGCTAAGCGACTTGACAGATTTCTTATCTCTGAAGAAGTACTTTCACCATCTCGTTGTTCTCGTGCCTGGGTAAATTTACCATATCTTTCGGACCATGCTGCCATATGTCTTCAGATAGGCGTAGGTCACTTTGGGGCTGGCCAGCCTTTCAAATTTAACCCGTTATGGTTAAAGGAGATATCTTTTAATAGATTGGTCAGAACGACATGGGAGGACTGTTCTGTTTCAATGCCTGGTGATCCGCAAGAAAATATGGCAAGAAAATTAGCCATCTTAAAGCAGCATACATCTATATGGCTAAAAAACAAAAAACGTGAGGAGCAAGCAGTCATTAATAAGATTGACGAGGAGCTGGATGCTCTACTCTGTTTACAACTACACAATCATGCAAATTCGAATATCAACTGTAGAATCCGTGAGCTGGAGAAGGCCCGATCTACTTTCTTGCGTGAATATGAGGAGAGGTGGCGCTTAAAGAGCAGGATGCTCTGGCTCGAGGGTGGAGACAAAAATACCCATTTCTTCCATAAATTTTCCAGTGCTCGTAGATCAAATAAACAAATATGGGATATTGAAGAGGAGGACGCCACCAAACATCATACACAGGAAGCTATTAAAGCGGCTGCTACTCACCATTTTAAAGCCTTTTTTCAGGTGCCCAATGCACCAAGCCTCAGCGCACAGGTGGAGTTAGCTAGCCACTTCCCTAACATGGTGATAGCAGAGGAGGCACTAGCCCTGGAATCCCCCTGTACAAAGGAGGAATTATTGACAGTTCTCAAGGGTTTCAAAAAAGAGAAGAGTCTGGGACCCGATGGATGGTCGGTTGAATTATTCCTTCATTTCTTTGACATTATGGGACAGGATTTGCTGGATGTCATGGAGGATGCTTGTACAAGAGGTGTGATAAATATTCAATGCTGCTCTTATTATTATTGCTTCAAACCCAAGAAATAGGGGAGCCTCTAGATTATATAACATTAACTCATGTCATTTGATCGAGCTCTCTGTATTCACGATATTCACAATTTGTTATAAATATATGATTATTGGTGAGAAATCTATCACACACATACCATGGATATCTTGAAAAGAAATTTTACTTAAAAACAAAAACTTAAAGTAGACCATCAGTAATGAATAAAGAAGTTAGGGACTGGTTCGGGTTAATTTTTCAAACACCAATAACCAACACAATGCAAACACTGTGAAAAACAAAATTTTCAATAATATAGACACGGAACAAAAATTGTAGTCAAAGGAGTTCACTATTTAATTTCTTCTCTATTAAATATTTAGAGAAATTAAATAAAAATATAAATCTATTTAAGTTGAAACAAAATTTAATTTTGATAAATATTTATAAATTAAAGTTGTTTAAATGTAAAATAATGAAAATAATGCCAGAGCATTTGAAAAGGCCATGATCTAATGAGAAATAACATTTCGAAAAAAAATGGACAAAGAAATAGCGTCGCTGCAAACAACCTGAGGGGGGGAAATTAATTTAAGGTTGTAGATGAACCTCTATTTCTTCTGCTAACTCTAGGTGAAAGGAGATGGATATTTTATAGAATATCTACGACGATATATAACTGGCTAAAATGATTTATGAATATATCATTTTGCAGTGTTAATTGTATTTGAATGTGAGGTTGAAATAAAGGTTGTTCATGTAACATCCCTCTCTTCAAAGCACATGTTATTGACTTATTCCTTGAGGACACTTACGTGCAAGTGATTCGGTTTTAGTATATGGTTGTCTGTTTGCTTATGGATTCTTATGATTATGTTGATGGATTATGATGTTATGTTATTTGTTATCTATGTATTGATAGATGCTATTGACAAGTTTCCCCTGGGTGTGTAGGACACTCGACGGATTGAGGATGTCGATGACATCAATGGACCTTCTTGGACTCTGGATCGAGTCAGGGAGTGGATTGTATTTCTTTGAGTATTTTATTTATGCATATGTGACATATGATTGCATATATTATGATGTTGTTTATGTATCATTGATAGTGTTTCGTTGATGGATGTTGGCCGACGATTGTTTGCTAATCAGACTCACATAAGGAATAAAGTGGTCATGCACATCAACTAGATATTGAGGGAGAGGTGTGACAACAACCCTGTCATAGTCTATTGGCACTCCCTCCTTGGCTCAAATTGTAGGTTAATGATTACCCAGTCTGAGAGATCCACGATGTCGTGAGGGCAAACTAAGACAGTCGCTCACGGAGATTCTAAGGGGTGTGCAATAAGGCAGGGTCCTTATTCCTTAGAGGCTCTTAGTCTCTCACAAGGTTTTCTAATGGAGTATTGACAACAGGGGTTGTACAACTACCAAAACCAGTCAAAGGAGAGTGGCACCCTTGGAGCACGTAGTGCATCTTGAAGGGCACGTCGCGTAATTAAAATTTGAATCAAAGGTGAGTGACACCCTTGGAGCACAAAGTGCATCTTGAAGGACACATCACAGTATAAAATAAAACTTGAGTCAATGAACCTAGGTTTCTAGAAAACAATAATTTGTTTTGACATTGTCGAACTTAAATAATTATTAAATGGGTAAATTTTTATTAATTATAAAATCTCCTTAAAAATTCTAAGCCTCGTTTAAAAATTTGAGCCTAAGTCTAAAGTGGGTAAGAAGGCTAAAACTAAATTATAAATTAAGTAAATGGGGGATGAAGAAAAATCAAGTTAGGAATGGAAAGAATAAAAATTATATCTAAAAATTTAATTACATAAATGTGTGCAAGAGAATACCAAAAATTAAGATAAGAAAGGAAATTAATGTAAAAAGAAGGTGAAAGCATAGAAAGGTATCTAGTCTAGTCTAGGCTAACTAAATAACTTTCCTAAATTAAACACAACTAAGTTTTAGAAATGCGTCAATCATTAAAAGGGAAATAGAGAGAATAAAGAGACAACTAAGAGTGATTTTAAGAGTGTTTTTAGGTTGGGTGACGGAAATTGACATTTAATTTAATTAAATTATGGATTTATTAGTGCAACTAAGGGAACAAGTGACAAGTTTATGGGAGAAATAATTCCTAATTAAATTATTAAAAAAATGAATTAAATGTGAAAATGGCAAGTTGTCACTAAGAAATATTCTATAAAGGAAATGGATGAGAAGAGGAATGGGGGATGACTGGATGAGTAAGGTTATGTTGCATAAATTTTGTCTGGTTTTACTTTTGAGAGTTGGGATACCCAACTCGAGTGAGAGACTGATAGCTCTACGTTGCGAGGCTGATAGCTCTCACTTGTCGAATTTTAGAGATTGTTGTCAAGTCTGTCTCTTCCTCCATCTTTGGGGCTTGTAGGCTTGGATTTTAGGCATAGTTATTATGACTGGACTACGACTGGATGCCTAGCACCTGGGAGCTGTTAAGAGACTTGATGATGCCTCTCTGAGCATGGTCATGGTGACTGTATGTTTTCATACAGACTCGCGTCGCTAGCCTTTAATTGTCTAGAGGTCCCATGGGCTCTTCCCTCCTCATGGTTAGATGAGATCTGGAACACGCCTCCCTGTAACGCATTACCTATAGTGTTTACCTCAGAGTTCCTCTCCCTTGGTGTTTCCTTCAGAGTTTCTCCTAGCTATTAATGCACCTTCGCTGGTTCCAACTCCCGAAGTTCGTGAGGTTTTAGCAGGAGGTTTTAGATGGATATGAGGAGGAAGACCGATCTCTCCTGATTCTTAATGAATTGAATATTGGCAGTTAAAGCTTATTATACTTGTGTCGTTAAATAAAAGATTGGTGTCCTTTTAAGTCTTACAATGGAATTTAGTTAGCTGAGTTTTCCTTTTATTTTTTGAAATTAAGAATTGATCTCTTTGGTGGCTTAAAACAAGTAGGTGAAATGGTTGAATACTGATATGCTCTTAATTTATTGTGACCATCCTTGCTTCCTACATGGATCGCACGGTGGTGTAAATCCTTATCATCTTATCCAATATGTTGACCTCCCTCAATATTTTTGGCGTCCGATGTAAGGAAGTTGGACATTGATACACATGTGGCTTAAGAAGAAATAATCTTCTCAAGATTTTCTTAAGGATTATCGAATTGATAAAGTAGCAATGATTAGAGAATTGCTTTTATACCTGAAAGTGGGGTCTAGGAAAACACTTCAAACTAACCCTTCCTTCTACCCTTACCTCCTTAAAGGGCTTAGCTAGTCATGTTGTTCTCTTCTTTTATTATTTCGTCATGTTCCCTCGGTGGTAATTGTGTCTCTAAATGATATGTGTTTGTAATAAAATTTCCTGCCGCGCCATGAACAATGATGATTGAATTATGATTGATTGATAACTAAATTACTATTACTCCTTACAAAGAAAGTTTACGATAAGTCATGCACCATGATAATGTTTAATTCAAAATTTGGATCACGTGTGCACCCATATATAATGTTGTTTATTGATTAATTAAATGGTTAATTAGTTGTGTGCCTTGAAGTAAAGTAGATGTCTACCTTGGCACCTGGAAAATAAAATAAAGTTGATTACATGGTGCCTTCTCTTATGTCATTGTATGATTGATTTAGGATTAAACTCTCTTGCACCATGGAATTTATGTGATGTGTGAATGGTTGTTAGAACACTATTGCGTCATTGATTATCATTGATTTTTTGGTTTTGGCATAGTTAGTTTGGACTTGATTGTGTTAGTGGGATGTAGACACCTTCTTGTTCCTCAGAACAGTCGCCAGCCTTGAGACCTTAAATGGTAAAAATCAATTGGATCCTGGGCTTGAGCATTGCTTATGTGTTCTGAAGGTCCTAACCTTGCAAGGTAGGTTGGGCGGGTAGTATATTTATGTCATCTTTATGTTATATTTATGATATTTATGTTATCATTATGTTATCTCATATTATCCTTGTGTTATCTGATGACTATCTTTATGTGATGAGTTGAGCAATTAAAAGTACTGATGATTCTAGTTGATCATGATGAGTTGATCTTATGTCTCCATTCATGATGCTTGTTGATTATGAGTTGTGATTCCTTAATTATGATGTCATTGATTATGTGTTGTTGAATTATGTGTTGACGCAGATTCCTAATTCTTTAAAAAAAACATTACCTATTGTTCTTCTCTTTTTCTTAGGTGTAATGGCGAGGCCGTTACATATGGTATCAAAGCGGGTTCAACCCTGTGACTGTGGATCGTCACACCTTCCACTATATTAAACCCTTTATTAATAACTTAGCGCTAATTAAAATTTTAACCTGTCCATGTGGTAATCATTGCTAGATGGCGTTGTGGAGTTAGACGACATGGTACTAAGGGCATAGGTGTGACGCCTCTAGTCGCATCCATGCCAGAGGGGTCTAACCCCCAAAGAGAAGAACAAGTATTTAGGAAGGATCATATTGATGTGGGGGATGTGGTCGGTGTTACGAGGTCCTTTCTGAGGATTTCAAAGCCCTTGATTAACCAACAAGACATAGATGAGGCTAGGGCGCCTGTACCCATGAGGGTTCACAATGCGCTATAATTGGTAGTGTTATCTTTCATAGAGAATGTGAGAAGGTGAAGTTTCCCGGGTTCACGGGTGCCACAGATCGCTCAGTCGTCAGGGTAGGGATTGGAGAACAGGGGACGTGCATTGCACTTCATGACTACCCCTCGAACTTGAAAGTCTGCATGGCAGTCCTTCATCGGAAAGAGAGTCCTCTTCTATGGTGGAAGACGCTCCTACCTCAACTAAACATGGTCGTCGAAGGCGTGTCATGGGAACTGTTCAAGGAATAGTTCCAGGAGAGGCATTTATCAAAGGAACTCAACGAGCACCAACTCAATGAGTTCAATGCCTTATGACATAGTGGTCGTATGGTGCCTGAGTATGAAGCCCAATTCATGGAGCTACTTAGGTATGCTCCATACCTGATCCCCAAAAAGAAAAGGGTCAACAAAATGTGTTAAACCTTAACTTCAACATTCATGTGAAAGTGATGATCCTAATGCCTCAGACATTGCATGATGCAGTCCAAAAGGCCCTCATAGCTAAGAAAGAGCTGATCAGTGAGGGTCAGGGCAGGACTCATGCGAGACCGATGGGATAGGTGACGTCTGGTGTGCAGCAACATTAGAATCTAGCTAGACATTCTTCAAGGTATCGAGATATGTTGAGAGGATCTGTGTTCACGACACCTCAACGAATGGCTCTCCAGCGGGGAACTCCCTATAGGGGACTACCGCATCAACAGTAGGATTTGTTAGGCACGTTCAATGGAACAGACCAGGGTTTTAGGATGGTGGGCAAACAACTTCTACTTTGGGGACCAGGAGTACTGGACCGAAGACTGGATGCTAGACATGTGGCGAGCCACATTACCAGCGATATTGTCTGGTTTTGAAGGCCAGAGTGGACAGATCAACAGGACACCCTACAACTATAAAAAAACATGCACATGGGATGTACGCTATATGAAATATTGGGGAAAATGACAAGGATGAGGTGGAAGGATTATAAAACCTTTTGGTAGTACGAGAGTCGTTGACGTGTTCCAAAAAGGTTATCAGGTTTTCCTCTTGAAGACAAGATGGATTTTACCATCGACTTGAAACCCAAAACCGAACCGATAGCAAGAATTCTTTATCAGATGTCTACACCTGAGTTACAAGAGTTGAAATTGCAACTGAAGGAGTGTTGGACCTAGGACTTATACATCCCATTGTGTCACCTTGGGGTGCGCATTTTATTTTTTATAAGAAATAAGGATGGGTTGTGGAGACTCGATATTGATTATCGTCAAATGAACAAGGGAATGATCAAGAACCAATATCCATTTCCAAGAAGAGATTATTTTTTTTGATCAAATGAAGGGCACGACATTGTTTTCAAGGATCGACTTGAGATCAAGATATCACCTGTTGCGAATCAAAGAGGACATTCCTAAAATTGCATTCAAGATGAGGTTCGAGCATGACGAATTCCCCAGGGTATTCATGAGCTTGATGAATGGGGTGTTACGTGAATACTTGGACAAGTTTTTTCAAGTATTCATTGATGACACATTTATATATCTTCATACAACAGAGGAACATGATGAACTTTTGTGCTTGGTACTATAGTGTTTACGAGAGAAACAATTATAGGGGAAACCGTTTAAATTCTCTTTTTATTAATCGAGGATTCATTATTTAGGGCATGTTATCTTCGACGAATTTATCGTTGTGGATCCAGTGAAGGTAAAGTCTATTATGGAATGGCCTGCACTGACAAACATACTGGAAGTATGTATTTTCATGGGTTTAGTTGGATATTATCGATGATTTGTCTAAGGTTTTTTGAAGATAGCAAATCCAAGTATGGAAATGCAAAAGAAAAACAAGAAGTTTGTATGGATAGAGAAATGCACGAAAACATTTCTAAGCCTCAAGGAGTTTTTGATGACAACGTCGATACTAAAAGCCCCTGACATGGATGAGGACTTCTTGGTATGCATAGACGCATCCAAGGAAGGCTTAGGAAGAATCTTGATACAAGACGGTCGAGCGATCGTTTACATCTCAAGGAATTTAAGAAAGCATGAGGAGAACTACGTGACACATGATTTGGAGTTGTTGGACATTGTGTATGCCCTAAGAGTGAGGAGGCACTACCTGATTCGATGGAAATTCGAACTGAAAATAGACCATTTTGGTTTGCAACACATTTTTGTGTAGAATGACTTGAACGCACGGAAAAAGGGTTGGTCAGAAATACTTAGCTAATACGATTGAGATTAAGTACGTTAAATGAACAATGAACAGAGTGGCATATTTGTTGAGTCGGAGACCACGCATACTTTTGGTGATACCTCTTCAGACGAATCTTTGAGAAAATATTCTAACTTTATAGTGTGATGATGACT
>ML831874.1:87245-102313 GCA_009831015.1 Picea engelmannii | reverse complement strand
GCATCCCCCACTAACGAGAACATGAACATTTTCAGTAATACATCCTCATGATGTATCTCCCACTGATGCATGAGTTCATGAAACTCAATGAGGTGCTGATCCGGGTTGTCCTCTTCACCTTTTCCAAATATGGGCAAATAATCGCCCCATTCATCCAGAGAGGGGACAACATTAGGAAAACCAGGAATAGCAGAGAAATTAAAAGGAGTAAACCTGCGAGCAAGGATTTTCTCCATATCGAACCAGTGGAGTCGCCAATCGATCCTTGAATCATGAAGTCGCTAGGTGAAATATGCGCAACTTCAAATATGGCTGGTCCTTGTTCACCATCAAAGGCCAGATCTTAACGTTGTCGTTACCCCAGGAAGCTTCTCATACTGAGAAAGCAGCTGCTAAAACCTTCTCGAGAAAGCTCCTTAGGGTCGGCTTCCAGGCGTGCTGACAGTAGTCACAGCTGAAACAGTGATGTGGAAACAATGGAGTCGCCACAGTGGAGTTGACAGGTGCACAACAACAATATTTAAGGGCTCTGATGTCTGATGCACCTTCAAAATCAGAGGCTCAATGTCGTTCTGCCCAGGGAAAATCTTCAACTTCGTCCCCGGCAACGGCGCCAGAAATGTTGGCAGTGGAAGTCACTCCTGAATTGCTAGCAGGAGCAGAGCCCAAAGCCCATCAGATTTAATGTCACGGTTTGTTTAAAGGGTGATCAAATGGAGGAAAGACTCGAAACAGCACAATCTCAACTCAGAAACTAGACCAGGCATGCATGAACGAGTGAGGTCCTGATAAACTCCAAACAGTGAGTCGTAGTAAAAAGGTGAGTAGGTGGAAGACTTAAGCGAGAAGGGTGCAATGGTCTATCACAGACATCAGGCATGCAACAGACTGGAGAAGAAACCCATTCAAACACAAAATCCTTTTATATTCAAACGCAAATACCAGAGAATACGAAAATGTCGCAACAAATCCTTTATCGCAATAAGATTGTTAAGTCCACGTGAATCCTTCAACTGTGAACCCCCCAGCAAGAGATGAAACCAAGATGGATAAGAAAGGAAACTGTTTGTTATAAACCAAGAAGTCTCAAACACAGAGGCATAACCAGGAAACCAGAGTATTTGCTGAAACTTTACAGTTGGAAGCTTAGCTCTACCATCGATCGATACAAAAATGGAAAAAATGCCTACATATACTCAAAATAACAACAGCGGCGGAACCAAGAAACTGCATTGAAGGATTTGCGTCTGCATGGCTTCTGAAAACACAGAGCTGCGATCTTTGAATGGTCGTGCAACTTATGGAAGACGCGATCAATTTTCTGACAGTTTATTCGGCGACTCGACATGCTTTTAATTCTTTGCGGGACATCCCCATTATGGCGGAGACGATGTCTAACCACCACCAACTGCTTCAATAACTGCTTCTTGGGATTGATAATGGCCCAGCCAACTCAGCATCTCGAGATAGGGAACACTTCTCGCGCTGCCACCTGGCACGACTGAATGGCCTGAGGGATGGACATGAGGGTCATCGCGGAGGACGTGGTGCATGGTAGGAGTGATGGCAAGAAGTGAGAGTGATGACAGAGGGGGGGGGAATAGGGAATGATCCGTGGTCGGGGACAGCCAGGTAAATGGGGCGAAGACGGGAGAAACGGACTCGCCTTCGGGTGAGAAACTGATGTGGAAAGAAGGGGATGCGTGGCAGGCGATGAGTGGGTGATGAAAAGAAGGGGAGGCCACGCGAGCCAGAGAGGAGGAATGGATAAGTGACATACGGCAATGGGGAAGGCGGGTAGAAGGAAAGTGAAGTGACGGGAGGAGGACCCACATTGGTTAAGCATAGGGCAGTTGAGAGGAGAAGGGTTGCACGAGCGCCGTTGATTAGGGCGCTGCGATCGTGGCCGTTGGAAGCTGCATCCANCGCCGTTGATCCGGGCGCGCTCATCTGGACCGTCGGAGAGATGCGCCCCCGATTCCGGACCCCCCCTCTTGCTTAAAGGTCGAAAGGCAAGGGGGGTCCGGAATTTGCTGTGAGCCGTTGATCTGGGCGTGCTCATCTGGACCGCCCGGTCGTGCTTACTGTTTACCACGGGTGCATTATCACCCAAAACTTAGGACAAATGGGTTTTTAACCCCTTCTTTTACTACCTAACCCCCTCTACAGGAAATATCGCTAACACAGTCACATCATCCTCTTTAGTTGAACTTTTAACCTTTACAACAACATCATTTCTGTCAAACAATATCTCCAAGGGGACAAGTCCCTTTGGAATATGGTTACTTGGCAATTGAAAAATATGATGGTCATCAATTTTATTCAGAAAAGCATCAGCAAGAGGGATTTCTTCAGTATCTTGATCTTGATTAATATGAAAATCATAAAATTCCTCCACAGTATCAAGAAACCTTTTTATCTCAATATCATCCTCAAAGAACTTCCAATGCTTGACATTGTTAGGAATACAGGGTATATACTTTACTTCTACATCATACTTGAGTTTTTGGGGAAAAGGGACCTTGAAATTACTTGTTGAGACAAATAAGGAATCTTCCATAATGTTCTCCTCTCTTGGAACAAGTGAGATATTAAAATCAAAGAAGAAACTATCGATCATATCCCTAACTTCATTTCGGTAATCCCTTAACCTGGGGTGCTTAGCTTGATACAAATTTATGACTTGATGAACAATTAACTCAACATCTCCAAACATTTCTAGATCCTCATTCTTCATGTCTTTGGTATCTCTCAAACCCAGAACAAGAGCCTTATATTCTGCCACATTGTTTGTTGTTTCAAATTCAAGCTTGTAAGACATGGATATGGTCTCTTGGGTAAGAGAAATGAAGACTACCCCTGTTACACGTCAAAATTACTGAACTGGATAAGTGTCGCATGTTCCTCTCAATTGTCATAAGTGTCACATCTTCCTTACAACTTTTGCAAGTGTCGCAAGTTGTTCATAAGTGTCGCAAACGATGTTCAAGCATACTGATTTAATGACGACACTAAGGAGGCACTTAAAACATCTCATACACTTGGTTTGGAGAAGGAGAACTGGTTAACTGAAGTCAAGGAACTCTTGACACCTGAGAAGAGCTCCTAATCAAAGGTTCTGAGGGTGAGCACTTTCCTATATCAGTCTAGGGAGCACTGGCGCTCCCCTATAAGGCTTCAGGGAGTGTTATAACACTCCCCTTCCCCTTTCAAGGAGCGCTATCCACCTTTAGGGCGTTGGCGCTCCCCTCAATCTTATTAGGGAGCGCTACAGCGCTCTGATGCCCCTTTTGAGGGAGTGCTACCTAATCTGGGGCAGTGGTTGGCCCGTTGAGGAGAATAAGGGGAGGATCTTTCAAGATTAGAAGGCAGTTGCATTCAAATTCTTGGTTCCATCAGAGAATCCCTGATCTAAGGAGGAAGTTCCCAAACTTGTTCTAAAGATAACTCAAGAGGTTAAGCTCCTCTTAACCTATATAATCAAGCTCTATGAAGGTGAAAAGGGGAAATAATTGCTAGCATGAAACCTATGATCTTATAGGAAACACACAGTCAGCCAAAGGAGAGTGATCAGTGAAGCTTTTTTTATCCAGGTTGTGGATCTTTCGAGCAAGGGTTAGACGAAGGGGACTTGACGAAGCTGTTGCATTCGCATCTACGATTGTAAGTACTGCTGTCGTTATTCTTATTAATATGACACGCTTGGCCTGTTTCTTTCTAGTTTGTGTCTAATGTTACATGAACTTATCATTGATAGATAGATCTGTTTTCAAGCTAATATCAATAGAGTAGGAAGTGGTCGTATCTTGTTTGTCTACAGGAATCAACAAGGAGAAAAGGATCAGAGCGCAACTTGGAGTGTGTAGGGACAAACGTCGATAAAGAGGTACTTCTGTTCTCCTTCCTTCTCATGTGTTGGTTTGTATAGATTTGAAAGGAAGTCAGTGTCCACGTTAATCATTTTCTGTCTTAGATTTAAGGTCAAGCTCTTTGAGGTAATCCACTTGTCCGTAGGGAGATTTTCCTACAACAACCCCAACACCAACACTTTCTCGAGAAGAGGCTCCATCAAAAAACATTTTCCAAACAAAGGTACTAGGAGGAGGGTTTCCACAAGAGGTGATGGGTTTCTTTCTGATGTCAATAGGTGTTTGAGGAGCATCAGTGAATTGTAGCGTGTTGGTTCCTAAATTAGTATTAACTACAAAAATGGTGTGATTGGTCGGATTTGCTTCATCATTGATGATGTAAGAAAGTTGTGCTTCCCTATAACGCCTTCTATGTTTTCTTCCAAACACAAGAATATTGGCATATGAAATTCCATCTACAAAGTTCCCCCCAGTATTTGGATCCAAGATCTAGACAAGAGCATCCAAAACTTAGGGGGAACATCAACCACCACAATATCCATGACCAGACTTTTCATTGGAAATTGGAACAAGGAAACAACCAGGTCTTTAATAACCCTGAGGCACTTCACCTTCCTGGAATCAAACAAGTATAGGTCATGGTAATTTTTTGTAACCTCCAACCCGAACTCCTCCATAACATTCTTACGCATGAGATTGTGAGATGCCTCTAAATCCATCAAGCAGTTGTGTAGCAACTTATCGTGGATGTTCAATGAGGTATAGAAAGGAGGGGATGAGTCATCTCTATCCTCCACCAAAGGTCCCAATATGACAATAGGATTTTCATTCTGGAGGTTGACCAAATCCGTGGGATAAGATGAAGGCTCATGCTGCAACATTTTGTAGAGGTACCTCTTGAAATCCTCATGCTTGACTAGCTCCAAGAAAGGTACATGGATCTTAATCTTTTGAATCTCATTCTCAAAGCTAAATAAGGAGGGAGGCTTCATAATCTCCATCACTTCTGGGATAGGGATTTTAACCACTTCCTGGGAGTTTTGTGCCTCTTTTTCTTTGTTTCTAGCTGCCACATCCTTAACATGATTCATTGTTCTAGTAGGCTGATCAGGAATGTCAGGATTTCCCTCTTTCTTCTTGGACCCGAGGTTGTATCTATTTGGGTTTCCACTAGTCCTTTCCCCTTTGCTCAGCTCATTTAGTTGGATTCCTATGAGAGCCTCTTCATATGTAGATTGAGTTAAATGAGGGGATGAAGAGGTGTCACCAAGACAATGGATTTTGGGATTTGCATCTTCTTCCTCTCCTTCTTCATCAGTAACAAGGTTATTTTGGAGAGGAGCTTGAATTTTCTGATCATCCCTATCTCTATTTATGTGATCTCTCTGGATGATCTGAGGGGAATTATTTGGTATTTTGAAGTTACCCTTATTATCATCATTATGGGGGTTCCTATAGCTCTGCCTTCCTTCAAATTTCAATTTCTCCATTTCTGCAGAAAGTGATTTTACCAGTTTTTTCAAATCATCCACTTGAGGGTGGGCAGTAGAGGAACCAGAGGTTGAAGCTTTAGACCTACCCTTTCTTCTGTCTCTATCATCCTTACTCCTAATTTTGTCAATTGCCAATATATTGGACTCTACTTCAAGGGTTGCATCTTGCATATGAGCCAAGGAGGTAGCTCTTATTTCTCTCAACAGGAGGCAAAACTTAGGGTCAAAAGCACTAACATAAGTAATCTTGGTAGATGTTTCTGTAGGCTTAATCTCAGTGGGAATATTATTGTACATCTTATTAAATCTCTTTGAGAAGTCTGAAACAGATTCCCCCTCTTCTCTCTTAAGTGACCCAAACTCTGTAATATAATAAAGAAAATATTTTGTATCCCCCCAATGTCTTAAGAATGAATCATTCAGGGACTCAATCCCATAAATAGATCCAAGATTCAAGCCCTCGAACCACTTTATAACCTCACCATCAAGGCTCTATACAAAAACTCTCATCCATAAATCCTCATTTTCAATATTAAGATTATCTACATAACTGTAAAAGTTTGAAAGGTGTTCTTCTGTAGTTATGTCTTCCTCCCCTGTAAACTTGGGCATGTACTTGAGGTAATCTCCAACTAGGAGGGAATTCATAGGCTGAGGTAAAACAAGAGGGGAATACCTAGCAGCCACTATGGCATCCATTTTGTTTCTAGGAGGATTAGCACCTGCCATTGGGATGTAAACTGTATGAGAACTAGGGGGAGATGGAGTTTGGACATGTGAGACTGGAGCTATATTTCTAGGAGAGAGAGGAAACGACTGAGTGTTGGAGGAGAATGGTATAGGTTTCAAAGGAAAATAAGTTTCCCCCTCTTTGGATACAACAACTTTAATAGGGGGAGGAGTAGGAAAACCCAAAGTGGGAAAATATTCTAAGCTTTTAGGTCTAAACCATTTTACAATATCAGGGGAGACTGGAGTTTCAAAAATTTCTCCTTCCAAACGAAGAATAGGAGGGGATAAATCAACAGGAAAAATTCCAAAATTTAAACTTCTGGAAACTCCAACAGATGGTATAATAGGAGAGTTAGATGCAACTACTAGAGTTTTAAAGAAGAAGTTTGTAAATTACCAGAATCACCTAGTACAATAGTTGAAATCCCTTCTTGAGAGGTCTTTCCTTTCTTGATAATATTTTTTGGATCAACTTCAGGTCTAGCCAGAGGAATTTGTGGAGTATACCTCATGTGTCTGCTTTTGGTAGCCACAACTGAAACAGTGGAGTCACCAGGTGCAAGTTGCAATCTTCAAGTTACCAATTTTTGATGCACCTTCAGAATCATAATTTCTTTGTCATTGAATCCTAGGAAAATGTCTTCAATTTGTTCCCTAGCAATGGTGCCAAGAATGTTACCATTGAGAGTTACCCTCAAACTGCAACAGGGTAAGCTTAGTACCCATCAAAATTTTTTGGTGGATGTTGGTTTTATGAGTGGAGGTCAAATGGACAAAACTCAGTACAAGAATGATTTTAATCACATAAAATGGAAAAGCAATGCACACGGAAGTGAGGTCCTCATTAACTCCGATTAATAATTTGAGTTTAAGTGTGAACATAAGGAATACTTAGTGAGAGAGGTGAAGAAGACTTTTATGGGCATGGGGAAGCAGAAACTCCCAAAGGAAAAACTCTTGAATTTTCAAAGAAAATCATGATCGTCTAATGGAGAAGCACACGTGGTGCTTGATCTGCAACTCTGGGGCTTCTTCCTATTCACTAATCCTTGTACACATTTGACATGTCGAATACAAGAGAGCCGTTAGTCTAATCACAATCTATGATCTATGAAAGCTCCACTTTTGTTGCCACGTACCGCTCTTGGATGGACCCTGCTTCCTGCTGCGAAGATCAACGACTCAAAATTACTTCAGGATTTCAGGCTTCGGCTCTTTGAGACTTTTCAACACACAGATCTTACAATCCTCTGAAGTAAATCTTTCGAAGTGAGGGATATGCCTCCACGTGTCCTCTAGATTTGGATGACCGAGATTTACTTTAGGAGTTCGAGCTTTGGCTCTTCGGGACTTTTCAACGCATGGTTCTTACAATCCTTCGAAGTAAATCTTTCGAAGTGAGGGATCTGTCTCCATGTGTCCTCTAGATTTGGATGGTGGAGATTTACTTCGGGAGTTCTGGCTTCGAGAGTTTTCTTCTACTTGCTCGTGCAATCCTTCGAAGTAAATCTTCTGAAGTGTGAGATCCGCTGATGCATGTCCTCAGCCTTCAATGGATCAGATTTACTTCGGGACTTCAGCTCCTCTGTCTAGTCATTAATCCTTGTGCTACTTTGAAATCCTGATCGCCCGAGAGCCATTGATCTAAATTATTCATGGGATATTTGTGGGTGAAAATCGAGCTTGTCTGCTTGCTTATGTTTCAAGCCCAAAATGGACCATTCTGAATGTTGCGCTTTGTGCCTATGGATGCTAACTGTACAAACAAAGGACTTGGATGACCTAATGTGAGCTCAATCAATAGAAAATAGGATGATCGGTAATTTGGACCAAAAATCATGATATGTGTTCATCCTTTAAAGAAAACAAAAAAAACACCTTGAGCTGAGAATCTCCTAAGCAAGATACTAAGGAAAACTAGATCATTGATCAGAAAGGAAAATTGAATTTATCAATCAGAAGGGAAAAATTCTAGGAATCGTGTGTGGACAAGAGGGAGACAAAGCAGGGGTGTGTTGACGGGCGAAATCGACCGTCCATTAACTGGAAGAGTGGAACCGGTCCAGGGTTGTCTAATAACCCAAGCCATTTGGAATGAACCACCCTGACGGGTTTAGAGGCTCCGTTAGCCGATCTAAGGTCCTAAGAAAACAAAAGAAAACTAATCTAACTAAAAACAAATTCTAACAAAAAATAACTATTAAAACAAACTAAACTAATCTAAGTAAAACTACATATACAAGCTATAAACTAATTAACTATATAACTACTAACTGAAATATAACTTATTCACAAAATGTACAATATCTACAATTTACAGATTTGAATAAAACCTGAAAAACTCGTTTTCATTCTGTCCTTAGACAGTAAAATATATTTTTAATTTTTGTAATTTTATGAACAAGAAATAAAACAGAAAAACTAACTAAACTAAATCACTAATCTGAACTACAAAAATACTAATAGTATACTAAAGAAATTAACAAAAATAATCACAAACTGACCTGGAGAAATGCTCCAGATTTGTCCTGTGTATGATGATCTTCTAAGCTGATCGGAGGGAGGAAACCCGCACCGAATAATCTAGAAGCTAGTCATAAACGATAGTTGCACTGCTCTTTAAGTTTATTTACAGGACAAACAAGACATAAAAATCACAACAATCTTATGATTTATAAATCTCCACAATTAGGTAAACCTGTATGCAAAGGTTTATACAAAATAATTCAATTGATGAAGAAGGGAAATCTGTCATTCATAAACTGAATCAAGTAATTGCTGTATTTTTAATTAATGGAAGAAATCAGATATGGATGATACATTAATTAATACATATCATTCTGCAAAAGACTATGATAGCTAAAGTAGTCACTAATCTAATGCAAATTGATAAACATAAACATGAAACAAAAGATTGATATTATGAAAGCGAAAGCTGTAGCAGAACATCAACTTCTATCTCAGTCTGCATTAGGAATCCATAGCCTGGTTCTCCCACAAGTGAGGATCCTCGTTATTACAAAAATAATAAGTATTTATAAGTTTTTCCACAGGGTAAAACCTCCCTGTGGAAGTTATCAAACTGTTTACATAAAATCTGGGAGGATATCCCAAGTTTGACTAAACTAGGAAACTACAATAAAACTAAACACACAAATATCCCGTAGACTGTCCATCATATCCCAGGCAATTCGAATTCACCTGAAAAGGGTAAAAAATAGACAAGTTAGAAGGATCTTTGATTAATAAAATGATAAAAACTAATTATATAGACTAGCTACAGAATCATGGGATTCTGTAGCTGGTCTAAATAAGACAGAGAATCAACATTAAAATCAATTTAAAATCTTTTAATGAATTAAATTTAATTAACATCCAACAACTTATTTGAAAACGAATCATTTAATTTGAAATTATTATAACATTCGAAATCAAGCATGATAAAAAATCATTCAACTGAATACAGAGATAGGAACACTCTGTTTCTTTTGTTACCACAAAGTCGGGTCAACAGAATCATAATCAAACTATTGTAAAATCGTTTCATCTCCAATTAAAACCGATATGATCAAACAAATTGCAGGCAATCGTTATACTGCTTCAACAGGAAGAGATACGATCGAATTCAAACAAAATCTTTTTTCAACCGTTATAGCTGTAACGACATAGCAAACGATTCATATCATATGCAAAATAAACCAACATTGGCGTGTAACTGTCCATAAATGAAATCAAAATGAGATCAAACAGTTGGTAACAGAGTTCGTAAGAATTGGTTGATCGTTTGCCATTGCAAATTGGGGCAAACAAACTTGATTGGCATTGAATGAAATCGTTCAATTCAAAATAACCGAAATTAACATATATACCAATCATCGATCTGGATTTAACCAACTCATTTTATAAATCAAAATCAAACAGAGCATTCATTTATGATACAAATCTAACTCATGGAAATGATCGAACTAACAACAATCCAATCAAACGAATCAATCGACTGGGGTTTAGTCTAGTTATCATGAATCAAATCCATTCCATGATTCGGGCGCATTCGCATAGGTTTAATGAGAACCTTGTTTTTACAAAAACAGAGTCGTTCTTTCCAAATTAAATTAAACAGAGTGGTATTCCCGATTTGGAAAATCATATGAAACAACATATCGTAACAACTTACTGAAATCGTTTACCAATCACAGCACATGAATCATAACGAGATCGAATCCAAGCATAATCGTATTCTAAATTGAGCATGAAAAATTCATGTTCGGAGTGGATACAAAACGAATTGAATTGAAAACAAACCATTAATTTCGTTACTTCAATCAAACAAACTTAGCAAATCAAATCCAAACGAAAACCATTCAAATCCAATAAAAATCTATGAGCAAATCATATATCAAATCGAAATTCCTTTTATTTTTAGCAAAACAAAACAATGTACAAGATGATCACTGAATGACAGAGTCATTTGAATGAGAGTCTGAGCTATTTAAAAACAGAATTCAAATCATTATATTAACCTCATTCACAAAACAAAAACGATATCAAATTTTCATACCTGTATAGCGACGAGACGGTTTGATTATGCCAATTTGGAGTTGACAACGACTGTGGTTGATTCAACGTTTTTGAAAAGGATGGAGCCAGTTGTCTTTTGCTTCTTATCAGTTGCTTGGAGCTGGTCTCTTTGGCTGGTCAAGATTGCAATTTGGTCTTCCAGCTATTGAATCTTCGATTGGAGTATAGGAATGCCAATGTAGTATCGTTCCAGCCATAAATCACATTGGTCACAGGAAGACTGTGTGGGGTTTGAAAGAGCAGGCAAGGGTTTCGTTATATGGTTGAAGGTTTCGTTAGGCAAATTAATACCAGGGTAGCCAGGGTTATGTTTTAGGCAAGGGGGAAGATTTGTCACGAAATCATAAGGTGGTTCAGGGCATAAACCCTGCGAGTAAGGATACTTATCAGCTAAAAAATGTTCTATGTCGGAGTCAGAATCCTCACTTAGTACGATAGGCTTTGACTTAGCAGAGGGTTTAGGTTTGTTCCTGGTTATCCTTGAAATAAGCCGTGTGTTCTTTTTACCCTTGGCATTAGTATTAGGGTTTGCCTTAGGCTTTTTGCTTACATGTTTTTCAATAGCCTTGGCCTTCTTAGTTCCGATGTCTGGTAAGTCAATAGGAGGTTCGACTGAAGGCTTAGGGGTAGGCAATAGGATATGAAAGGGCATGGGTGGTCTAGCCTTGACTTCACTCACCACAAGCTTGTCAACCTGTATAGGGTTCGGGTCCTTGAAACCATTCCGAGCAACGAAAGATCTCCAACTATCACCATGTAAACTCAAGTGATAAACAATGATAAGTTTAATAAGCCCATGGTGGAACAGGCTGCTGTCAGCCTTATGCCTTTTAAACCTTTTCGACATTTTATATAAGCTGCGCTGAAAGTAGAAAGGCATGTTTACCGGGTACCCTATAAAATTCATTAGCAAACGCAGGTGGTAGAGAAACACAAGTCCGTATCAACCTTCATAGGTCATGAACTACTTGACTAGCATCAAAAGGTTGTTCCATCGTGGTTTGAGCATAGATATGGGCATAACTCTATCACAAGAGGTGACTTTGCGCGAGAGAAACAAAAACGGCCATGGAACCTCTTCTACCTTACAATTTTTGAACCAACGTTGTCCTGTGGCAGGTAACCCTATAGCATAACTGATAAATCCCTCATCGATTTCTAACTGGACATCACCCACCTTGGCTCTACAACCATCGAAAGTTAAAGCGAATTGTTGTGCCATGCATAAGTTAAAACCCTCAAATCTCTGCATGAAGGCGAGCCAACCGTTAGCCGCCAGGTCTTTTTGGGCATTGTCAAACATTAACAAGGCTTGGTTGTTTTTTGTCTCTATTCACACGACTGGTGCCATGGAGCCGAGCACATGGTAAGCTGAGGGTTTGTATCATAACACACACAGGGGCAGAGCTACCTGAGCTAACAGAAGTGAATGGGGATAAGGGACAGGCATAAATGCCATCGTGCGAAGGTGGTGGAGTCTGCCATGCATAATATTTATTACCAAAGTACAACCTCCGGCTATCATAGTTGTTCAACCCACTATAGCATAGTTCAAAAAATCATGTTGCTTGGCTAACCAATGAAACAATGGTAAGTGTATAAACAACGCGTGCAATCAAAACATTATGCCATAGTGTTTAAATTATCAAATACTCAATTTGAAACCAAAACCAAATAATTAACCATGCGCCAATGTTTCACTCATATTTATTGTTTAACCAATGTGCCAATGGGTATTCATATAACCGACAAGCCAATAGTTATGAAAACATTAACATAAGGATTATATCAAAAGACATATGTATAAAAATTTAATCATAACCCCTATGCATTTTCATGAAATCAATGGTCAGGTAGGTCGAATAAAATGCGAGTCCAAATGCTAAATGCCTTACAAACTCAATAAAACCAAATTACACAATCAATCGAAGAATGAGTACCGATCAAAGGATCTTGCCAGTCGTACAATGACAAATAAAAGGTAAGTGCAATAGGCATATCGACAAAAGAGATATTGGTAGTTCAAATAATGACTTCAATGCGACTTCGAAAGGTGAATTTTTCACGCTTACAGTCGTGAGAACAAAACAGAGGCAAATGTGCAAATGTCGTAAAAAATGAAAATGTCGTTCATTAGAAAATTGCGACGAAAAATTGATGTTTTCAAAACATTGGTGTAGGCAGCTTATAAGACACTAGAAAAAAGTGAATTGGCTGCCAACAATGGTGACACACTGGTAGAAGAAGTTATCTCTGTCAAAAGAAGAAAAATTAGATCAGGACAGCGAAGATAATTTCAACTCAAAAATAACAACCAGAAAATAGTATAAACATCATCATTAATCAATTAATCCAGCAGTGTTTCGAAAGATGAAAATTGATAACTACCTTAAGATCAGCAAGTCATGATTTTAAAGATAAAATATTCAATACTGTTGGCATAGCCACTGCTTCCAGCAGGCATCCATAGCCTCGATTGGGTTGCCATTAAACCCACTCTGACATCTGTATCCTATTAAGAAGTTCTGGATCAGAATAAAGGACATTAAAGAGGTTTCCTTTTTTACAAATTTTCATACACCCGACATTGCTTCGCTACCAGCAGGCCTGTTCAGTACCCCGACGAAGTTGTCTTGGTGGCATGCATGCATTTACCTGCTGCCAGCAGACCTGTTCAGCATCCCGACGGGTTTACAAGCACTTCCCACAACTCTTCTTAATAATTTTTGTTTTATTTTTAAAGATATATAGTCGAGCGGGGTGACGCTGAAAATCATGATATTTTAACATATTTTTTTAGACCTCATCAAATTTTTTTAGAACCGTCCCTTATTTAGATCCAGAGATGTTTTAATTACAAAAACAACTTCCTAAGACAGGGAGACATCTTCTGAGTCATTCCTTTACGGAAAAGGGACAGCGTAAAAAGATAATGGATGATCATGAAGAGCTTTACTCAGAGATCGAAATTAGTTGACTTCTTTCAAACAATAGATTTTTTCGAACACAGATATAAACTTCAACAAAATACTATTGATGTTTGTACAATTTCTCAGAAGTTATTTCAGAGAAAGAATTTTCTATCGTCTTTTTCTGAATAGCTCAGTGTACAGGTATGTGTATTTCCAAAAGCAAAAACTGGTAGGCATAAGGGAGAAATCAAAACACACCAGCGAAGAAAAAATTGGAAAGAAAAGAAATCCAAACAACAAAAACAAAAAACAAATATGCACAGAAGGTGCATCTGAAAACCTCATGCAACAATCCTCTAGGAAACTGAAAGAAAGTAGGAAAATCCTAAATGATGGGAAAGCAGTCCTACTCATGGTACCTTGGGTCATGGTTGATTTAGATTTATTTATCTCTTTACTTTCCATTTAATATTTTCATGACGATACTGCATTTTTGAAAATAAACGTTCAACTAGAAGTAAAGAGAAAAAGATCAAGGGGACTTCCCTAACAATAGTTGTATTATGGTTCTCGTGGTGTGCCCACTTGCATACATGACTGCATTATTAAAATGAGAAATAGTGAGAAATAGAACTACAAGAAAACCTATTCCTAAACCTACCTTAACTATTAAACATATCATAATACTACGTGAAGTCATGTTTCCAATGTAGCCATCGAAGTAACTCTAATCTTGCAATGAAAACAAGATCAAGCATTATTAAAAAGAATGGTAATATATCTGTTATCACCCCATAAATTATGGGAATCAACTGGTGACTGGGATATTATCTGTATCTCGTGTTTTTGTTGACAAATGATTTTTCATTCTGCAAATATTTTGAGAAAAGAAAAAGAAAAGAAAAAGAAAAAGAAAAAAGAAAAAGGAAAAAGAAAAGAAAAAAGAAAAAAGGAAAAAGAAAAGAAAAAGAAAAGAAAAAGAAGAAAAAGAAAAAGAGGGCATAAAAGAATTGAAATGAAAGCCCCATGCAATAATAGTAACTTGGCCATACCTTTCAAGCATGGCCAAGTTCTTTTTAAATTTAATGTTGATAGGTTAGTAAATAAATCTGACCAGACTGTCTAATCCTCGTCAGATAGCCCTTATGATAGATTAGTGAATAAATCTGAGCAGACTGTCTAATCTTGGTCAGATAGCCCTTAGGTAGAGTAATTTCTTAACCCAACAGTTTAATCTGGGTTAATTTTCCTAGGAAGATAGGTTAGCATGTAGGTTAGTTTCTTCATTTGTTTCACCCCAATGAAACCAGCTAGATGAAAATGTTATACCATGTCTCAAATGCCTAAGAATAGTTGGTCAAAACCCCATGGTGGTGTCTCTTTGAAAAGTTGAAGAAAAAAAAAAAAAAAACCCATAAAATGCTTTTATCCTAAGTTTTTCCCCCAGCGCATGTGTACTCTGCTCCTGATTTATGTTTCATGCA
>ML831874.1:69040-87199 GCA_009831015.1 Picea engelmannii | reverse complement strand
AATGGAGGGGGGGGGGGTCTAGAATGAGTATTAAAGAGGGCACTAAGATCTGCAGCTAGGAAACGAGTGCGCGGATCAATGGATCACAATGAATTTCGAACCCCCCCTAATGTTTTTCTTTTAACCGAGGGGGGGGTCCGGAATGGTTATCTCCCTCCGGTGGGCCCCTTGTCATACGTGGCCCAAGTTTATTGGTTCCGAATTCCCGTCACCACATGCTATCTAACAGCCCCCATCACTCATGTACGTCATCCTCCACTGATTCCACTTGTTCCCGAGTTGTGTCCCATCCCACAACTGTTGTCAGTCCCTTACCCTTTTTGCTCATGACCAACCCCTTATCGCAACTTTCACCTCCAATCCTTAGCAACCACATCACCCGTCCGTATGTTTCGGCCACCGTCACCTGCCATCCCACCCCCAAGTGGCCCGTTGTCCATTTATTACCGGATAACATACCCGTTATCCTACTGACCTGTCTCCCGCGCCAAACCGACCCCAGTTTTAAATAAAACTACCATTTTCCCTCTTCATTCACTATTCCTCTATCGCACCAGAAAATCTACCTCTTACGCCTCCATTTCTTTCCCGTCACCTTCATCCACAGTCAGTCGACCCCACTAACATCGTGTTTATTGCAGATACTGTTGCAGAGATGGCGCCAAATCCAAGACAAGCGGAAGAAGAAGAGAATCCTTTTCTTCCTCCTCCTGTCGACCTGGACAAAATCCCATTGGTTGACAAAGATAGGTTGATCGATGATACCAAGTGTGAATTTGATTTTTCGGACCTCTAGTCATGGCTCCGGGAGGTGTTCCTGGACCAAAGCGACAAAATTGGACTCTGGGAGTCCAATTTTCCCCTGTACCTGTTTCCCTAGCTCCAGCACTTTCCCGAATTCACCCTTAAATGATGAACTCATTATATTCCCGACCAGAGGGATGTCATCTCCTCATCCGGAGATGCCCTGTTCTTCATCACGCCTGAAGACATAAATCAAATGATGCAAATCCCCCGTGCTGATTCTGTTTCTCCTTTCAACCTAGAAATCCTTACAAAGTTGTATCAAAAGATGACTTTTCCCCAGAGAGCTCAAATATTCAAGCCGTTCCTTCCCACCTCCGCTCAACTCCCTTCCACAAATCCCCCTTACCCGTCTTCCATGTTCTCCACCAAGGGAAATCAGATCATTTCCTCCCTCTGTGCTCTATTAGGGTACTATTCCGACCAGTGGGTAGATGAGCCCATTCTGGGTTTTTTATCCATTTTCTCCACAGATGAAAAACCCACCACACAGTTTGATTTCAGTACCTTCTTGGCCAACAATATTCACGAACAGTTCATGAATTTTGGCATGGAAGGCATGTTCAGATATTCGTCCATATTGGCCTACATGTTTGTTTTCTATCAAGCAGATAAATTCAGTTTTTCTATGCAGAAAATGGACGCAGATGGACGGCCTCAGCCAGTCACAGTGTGGACATCTTTGTTGAAGCATAACTCCATAGAGTATAGCTTCAAGGCATTCATCGATATTTTCTACCACCCTGTGGTAAGCATGTTGAGTGGTAGGACCGAGCCACGAATAAACGACGAGGTCCAGAGAATTCTACATCTCTCGGACAACGCAAAGACAGGGGACTGGTACCTGTATCAAAACCACATCGAGATCAGAGTTTTTGGGTGCGAATTGGCACCCTACAAGCTGCCAAATTATGTGCCGGTAAGAATCTTTGCATTAGAGTATATAAGGCAGATCATGAATTTAGATGACATTCATTTTGTTTCCCTGAAGAAAAAGTAGCAATTGAGAATCAAGGGGTAGATTGGCTCTTTCATCTGCAATAGTCAAGGTGCCAAGGAAGAAGCTGACAAAATGTTGAAAGAAATGAAATTATTTATGAGTTTCCCATGGCACTATGATCCATACGGGATCATTTCATAAATGAGGGGGAAAAATAAAAACATCCCGTATGTTTATGAGTCCAAGCCCGAGATCAAAAAATTTGCAAATCAGATGGTTTGGGTGCCTGACACCTTGATCAAAGTGGAACAACAGGTTCCCCTGATCACTGTGACACCAACGATCACACCCCAAGTCCCTAAGGAAAAAAGGCCTCGACAGGATTCATCTCCGCCTGTCAAGGAGGTATCTTCGGAAGAGTTCCAGTTGCATACTAAAAGGCCAAATACAACCACAGTTCCCGGTCCAACTGGAGAAATAGAAGTCCCTCCTACCACAAGGGTCAATTCGGTCATTCCACCTTTTGGTTCAAGCCTGTATAAGGAGATCACCACATCAGTGCCAAAGAAATCCACAGACTCTCCATTAGACACTCAGCCAGGCAAGACTGGGCCCAAGTTGGACATTTTCGAGAAGTACGAGCTGATCAAGAAAAGGAACCAGACCCTCACCAACAATACTTACGCCTAGTTTCAAAAGAAGTCATCCACCGCGCAACATAGGCTGCTATCCGCATTCGACACAGAAAGAGGAAGGATGCACATGGCTTTTCTACAGGCACAGGTACCAGATCCCAAGGTAATTACAGACTACAATAGAGCCACCTTCGAGTTCCAGACGAAGGATGTGCACCCAACGGATCAGATGGATCTGCATAAACAGACAGGGGAGATGGTTTTTCACACATTGGCACATGCTTCTGCCTCTACAGCAAAATTACAGGTGTCGCTCAACAATGCTCAAACGCAGCTCAAGCTGGAAAAAATATCGTCCTTTGCAAAGGACAACATAATTAATACTTTGGAGGAGTTGGTCCTCAAGATTGGCTATGATCCTACGAACGTCAAAGATGTAGAAGAGATGATAAAGAAGAAGAATGCAGATATCACCTCCTTGAGGAAACAACTGAAGCTTCCTCCTACAGAAGACTCACAGATGAGGTTGATAGAAGAAAAAGAAGGCGAGAAGGACGAAATGCTTAAGCTGCTCATGGAGCAGAATGCTCAGCTCAAAGAAATGGAAGCTGAGATGGAGAGATTATTGAAAGAGAAAGAGCAGCTGAAGCCAATGGAAGGCATTCCATTGAGTGCTATCCCAATTGCAGGATTGAGCACAGCAGCAGTAACAACAATTCCATCTGCAACACCAGTGACACCACAAGAGGGAACAACAAACCTCTCCAAATCCATGAAGAAGATGAACCTGCAAGAGACAGAGATCAACATGCTTAAAAAGGAAGTTGAGAACCTCCAGGAACTCAAGACTTCTTTCCAAACCAGTCTCTCCAAAGAAAAGCAAGTAACTGAGCAGCTCAGGAAGGATCTACAGCAACTCCAAAAGAAAACAATGGCAGGGAAGACTTTGGCTGAGGTCAAAGAGAATGTATGGACAGACATCACCAAGTCCATAAATGAGATCTGGCCCATGATCCAAATAATGTTTGAGCAGAATGAGTTGGTCCAGAGGAGTAAACATGCTATCGAGAAGATCAGAATGGAATTGGGAGATAGACCAACTCAGGCAAATGATATCATCAAATTCCTCAATTCCAAGACCATAGAAGAGATAGAAGAGCTAAAGGTAGAAGACAGAACAGAGACCATCCTTGAGGTCAAAAGAGTTTTGACCAAGAGAAGTCTAATGCTTCAGCTAGAAGAAAAGGTTTAGGTCATGGATCAGGGGGTACAAAAATTCTTCAGCAAGATCGAGGCTCTCCAGAAGAAGGGTCTCCCCGGTCTGAAGGTTCTTAATGATAAACTGATGACACTCCCAGATTAAAAAAAGAGACTATCTGAAGTGTCTAAGGAAAGTTCAAAGTTTGCTGGCATACAAGGGAGTATCACTGGCAAAGCATTTCTGGACGCTCTTCAGTTGGACATCAGTATCCAACACGAGATTCGATACATATTCCTCACTAAGCCCACATTCGCTAAATATATGGAAATGGACGAAGTGTATCGGTGATTGCTCAAAGTCACTGTGCCTAGTCATGTCAGATGGGAGGAACTCTGGGATCTGCTCAATTAACAGATGAGTTGTCCAGGTCCAGTCACCTGTCGAGTCAGAAGAGGTTGCGCAGGAACCTCGCCAATGACCTACCCCAGAAATTCCGCATGCAGTTGTACCAAGTCATCAAGCAGTTTTGATTAGTTAAATTAGTTAGACTAAAAATATCATGAGCATGTCCTGATCAGTTATGACAGGAACATTTGTAATTTGAATTATAAATACTTCACCTTTCGAAGTATTGAGGGTTGTTGATCTTCACACCCTGACGCTATCACACTGTAACATTTTTGAAGAGATCTTCCATTAATAAAAGGAGGCACTTTTACAGGATTCTTGCGTGTATTCACTGGTGACGTTTATTCTCTAAGTTGAATGTTATTCTTGCTTTGTGATAATATTGTTTTATGTAACTAATCTTTAAGAGTAATGTATGTTGCAGGATTTATCTTGGATACCCTGTTTCCGACTTTAAAGATTTTAATGTTTATCTCTGATGTTTTCAATTAAGAAATTCTTAATTGCTTCTTAGTTGAATTTATCTTTCTCATCTTTTCTTCTGTCCATCCTTTAAGCTATTAAAGATCCAGTGAGTATATTATCTCTCCCTATGGAAGTTTTCCTTTACGTTTATGTTTTGTATCTCATGTTTATTATAACACAGACCCCATAGCCCAATGGAGGTGTAGACTGTCTCAACCAATTCAAAAACACTTTGACAACAAAACCTACAGATTTCTTTACCTAGCCTAATATCTAGAATTAAGAACATAGCTAAATCATATAGAGATATCCCTCTCTGAAGCTGGAAGGGATAGATCCCAGCTTTAAAAGTGGTTGGATAAAGTTACCTTTGTAGATTTCTTCTGTTTCAACCTCTAGGAAATTTACCAAGTGCTAACATAATGGCGACTCCACTGGGGAAGAACTAAAAAATTGATAATGTCACATTTTCTTTCCTCTAAAAAGAACGTTAAATTTTGAGAAGAAAGTAATGTTTAGAGGTTGATCAAACTTTGTACATATTATTTTCAGACTCGCAAAATTAATATATATATATATATATATATATATATATATATATAAATCAAAAAGAGTTCTGGCTTCCAAGAAAGTTCATACTCGTTCTCATCCAAACCCAGAACCCGCGATAGTGATATATAACCCCGAGAAGTTTCTCAGAAGAAAGACCTTAGCTTCCGGTTCAGTGAGTCATATTCCCGTTCATAAGTCTCCTTCCTTTTCAGAGAAGTCTGTTGCCTCTCAAAACCCTGATCTCGATACTTTTCCACAGCGAACCCTGGTTAGAACACGGGCTGACAGTTTTGTGACTGGAATCATCTTTGAACCAACTGTGTTGCAACCCTGAACCCCTGAAGTCCAGTCTCCCACAACTAAACCACAAATCACTCCTTCAGCACTATCCAGTCCATCCTCATCCTCGTCTTCAGTCGCTACCTCACCGACTACCCAGGTTGTCTCCCCACCTCCTCCACCCATCATGGCAGCTCGATATGCTCCTTTGGTGTTGGCTGCACCGCTCCATGACATGCCCCAATACTATCAAACTAGACTTCCACAGTTCGACGCAACAGGAACTTTAAATGCCCAATAACATGTTGACAAAATGAATGACTATTTTGATCTGCAAGAAGTTGACGAGGTTGACGTTCAAATGCGACTGCTTTCCCAGAGTCTGACAAGAGATGTCAAGAAATGGTTCAAAGATTTACCTTCCGCCTCAGTTCCTGACCTTGTTGTGTTCCAAAGAATTTTTCTTGACAGATGGGAGGTAAAGAAAAACCCTCTCCAGATATTGTCAGAGTACGAGAATATAAAAATAAATCAAGGTGAGACGGTACAAGATTATTGCACCCATTTCAACAACTTGTACAATGCAATCCAAACTGAAATCAAACCTCCGCAGGGTTTGACATTGATTAAATTATCTGATGGATTTGATGCTGACATGTATTACCAACTAAGAGAAAGAAATTCTGCCACCCTGGAAGACATGCAGAAAAGTGCGATTAGTGTGGAAGCCAATTTGTTGGCAAAGAGGGCATGATAGAGGTCAGAGAGGAGGGTCACTTTTAAAAAAGAACCTTCCATGTAATCCTCAGACTCCACATTAGATTCATTTACCCAAGCAATGGAAAGGATGTTCGAAAGATTCACTATGTCAGATAGAAATCCTCCAAGAGACAACCCACCTGCTCCCCAGGTTTGGAACCCTAACTTTAGGAGAAATCCTCCTTAGATCAGATAGAGAGATCCTAGGGATAAAAGGGAGCAGAGAGGTCCAGATCAGCATATTAGACCTCCCCTGCAAGAAAACTATGCTGATGAAGGGGGAGAAGTGATTGAGGAATTTGAGGACACTCACATCAACCTCATGGGCATTCATGACAACGAGGCTATTTTCCTTACTCAAGAAGAGTAGGAACTCTTTCTGCTAAATCAAATAAAGGTAAGTGAAGAATCCAAAGATGCAGAACAACAGGCCTTTGAAAATTCTATTTTAGAGGTACACCGTCAATACAATCTGTGGAGTAAGAAGACAGAAGGGAGTTCTCCAAAAAAGACTACTGAAACACATAAGGTAGTCGAAACAAAAAGGACCTCTGAGAAATCTTATGAGAAGACTTATGAGAAAAGTACTGCTAAGAAACCTTCTGAGAAGACTGTTGTGGAAAAGATCCCTGAGAAGAGTGATGCCGAAGCTCCCGTGAAGAAAAACATCACCATTCTGAAAAGGCCATCACAACCTAATGCTTCACATGTTAATCCGCCAAGTACTTCTGAGCCGAAGAATACGGTGGACAAATCAGAACTGATAAGCCAAGGAAGAACTCCTACACCTTTTAGCCTTGAGGGGGAATTGGAAAAAATAAAAATTCCCATCCCACTTACAGAGTTGATGAACAGAGACGGGTATCGTTCACAGGTAATTAAAGCACTAGCCATTGAACCTGACATAGGCATGAAGGCCTTAACCATTGGATCAATGAATCATTCAGACACAGTGAACCTTACTGATGATCATCCCAAACTTCTTTTCGAGCTTGAAGTAGATGGTAGATATGATACTGGTGAGATTGCTCCTTTTTACATCAGTCTAAACATACACGACTTGATATTTCATAACACTATGCTGGACTCAGGTGCCTCTCACAATCTGATGCCTAAGGAAGTAATGGAAAATCTGGGACTGGAGGTCACCAGACCATACAAGGATTTACACTCATTCGACCGCAACAAAGTTAAATATATTGGTTTGATCAAGGACTTATGCATCACCTTAGTTTAGATTCCCGTGAAGAGCATGGTAATGGATGTGGTGGTTGCCGACATCCCACCAAAGTATGGAATGTTTCTATCCCGGTCTTGGGGGGCTAAGTTGAAAGGAACCCTGCAGCTGGATATGTCTTATGCCACTATCCCAGTGTTTGGGCAACAGAGGAGGCTATACAGAGAAACACTGAGGAAGTACATGGTCAGTAGCCAAGAAAAACCACACAATTACCCCCTTTACTCTGCGCATTCTGATTTAGATTTGTTCATATTGTACAATGATGGTGATACGGAAGAGCAAGATACTCAGCTGATGGAAGACCTATCTAGTCAAGATGAAGGTCCAGAAACCAGTGAGGTAGCAAAGATGAAGAACGTGATAACCGAAGAATTGCCCACTGATTTCTAGAGCATGGTCTTTGATGGAGTGGTGAGTAAAGAAGGAGCAGGAGCAGGAGTCTAGCTGCATAATCACAGAAAAAGGTATTCAAAAAATCATTCTTACAAACTAAATTTTCAATGTACTAACAATATTGCGGAGTATGAAGCTTTGATGCTCGGCCTGAAACTTTTGAAAAAAGTTGGTGCAAAAAAGATAATGGTAAGAGGTGACTTTGAATTAATAATCAAGCAAGTCAAAGATGAGTACGCTGCTAAACACCCATGCCTTAGAGCCTACAGGAATGCTATTCTCGATGCTTTGAGGTGTTTTAATGAGGTTGACTTGCAGGTAATGCCGAGGGACAAAATATTCTGGCCGATGGATTGGCTACGTCAGCAGCCACCTGTAAAATTCCCTTCCATTCGACTCACCCATATACTGTTGAGGTGAAATGCAGACCGACAGTTCCCGATAATATCAAGTACTGGAAAGTGTTTGGTAATGATGATCAGATAGGGGACTTTCTGCAATGCAAGAACGATTTTGAATGTACAAATATAGATTTAGAAAATGAAGATGAAAATGTAAATAATTCTGATTTTGAAAATGATAGTGTAAATACCATAGATTCAGGAGAGTTAGGTGAGGACGAATTGGATGCTAACGTTTTACAGTTGAAAAGAAATATTTTGCCGAGAGGTCTTGTTCCTTTACAAGACTTGTTTGACAGTAACGATGTAGCCAAAAAACCAAAAATAGAAGCCCATGGACAGGAGTAGAAGATTGTAATATAGGGACTGAAGAGAAACCTAGGATGGTCAAACTGTCCAAATCATTACCCCTAGAACAAAAGCTCAAATACATTGAGATGTTCAAAGAATATTCAGATGTTTTTTCCTGGGGCTATGAAGATTTGAAATCCTATGATACCAGCATCATACAACACAGGATTCCAATAAAAGAAGACCAAAAACCATTTAGGCAGAAACTTAGGAGGATAAATCCCAAGTTGCTCCCTCTGATAGAAAAGGAAATCAAGAAAATGTATGATGCCAAGATCATAGTGCCATTACGTTTTTCCAACTAGGTCTCTAATCTGGTCCCTACGCGTAAGAAAACCGGGGAAATCAGACTCTGCATAGATTTTCAAAATCTTAATAAAGTCTCCCTGAAGGATAATTACCCCTTGCCGAAAATGGACCATATCCTGTAAAGGTTAGTCGGGTCCAGTCGAATCTCTCTGTTGGACAGTTTCTCGGGTTACAATCAGGTATTAGTTCACCCGGGCGATCAAGATAAAACCGCTTTTACCACACCATGGGGCACTTTCATGTATGTGAAAATGCCTTTTGGTTTGATGAACATAGGAGCCACGTTCCAGAGGGCAATGGATATCACCGTCGTGGAAGAATCGGGTAAGTTTCTTGTCGTTTATTTAGATGATGTGACTGTGTTTTCTCAATTTGATGATGAACACCTGTGGCACCTTAGACGAGTTTTCGAGAAATGTAGAAGGTTTGGGATTTCTTTAAATCCTAAGAAGTGTCTTTTTGGGTTAGAAGAAGGAAAATTGCTTGGACACATCATCTCCAAAGATGGAATCAAAATAGACCCCAGCAGAATCGAGGCCATACTAAAATTAGAACACCCAAGAAACCTCAAGGAACTACAGTCTTTTATCTGGCAAATTAACTTTCTATGAAGATTCATTTCCAATCTGGCCAAACTTCTCAGGAACATTACAAACATGCTTAAAAAGGACGTAAAAATAAAATGGGACTTTGAGTCCAGACAGTCTTTCGAACAAGTCAAACGAGCACTCACAAAAGCCCCAGTTTTGATCAGTCCTAATTTTACTAAAGATTTCTATATTTTTTCTTTCGCCTCTGAACATACTATAGAGGCGGTATTATTACAAAAGAACAACGAAGGGTATGAAAAGCCCATAGCTTTCTTTAGAAAATCATTAAGAAATGCTGCTATGAATTACAAGATCATGGAGAAGCAGGCTTTTTCTTTGGTAAAAGCCATAAAAGACTTTAGGGTCTACATTCTCCATTCCCACACCATAGCATATGTTCCGAATGCGGTAGGAAAATATATTTTGACACAAGACAACCTTGACGGAAGAAGGGGAAAATGGATTTCTGCCATTTTAGAATACGATATAGAGATTAAGCCCATGAAACTAATCAAAGGTCAAGGCCTTGCTAAATTAATGGCGGAATCAAACTTCCATGCTCTTGACATAAATTTTCTAGATGTGGCATATGAACAGGGCAAGATGGCGACTCCAAACGTGAGAGAGGTATTTATAAACTCTCCATGGTACACAGACCTTATTTTCATTTTGAAAAATTTACAAGCTCCCCCTGGTTTGACTAAGACTAAAGCTAGATTTTTAAAGCTGAAAGATTTGAAATTCTGTATTCTAGAAGGAAATTTGTATTGGAAAGATCCTGCGGGCATTTTGTTAAATTGTTTACTGAAAGATGAAGCTGATAAAGTGTTGCAAGAGTTTCATGCAGGTGAATGTGGTGGCCATTTGAAATGGAAGGTCACAGCCAACAAAATACTCAGAGCTAGATTTTATTGGCCCACCTTGTTCGCCGATGTGCACAAGAAGGTAACAACATGTCACCAATGTCAACTGTTTGAAGGCAAAATGAAACTCCTTCCTCTACCTATGAAACCGATCTCAGTTGAGGTCCCTTTCCAACAATGGGGGCTCGACTTCATTGGAGAAATACACCCACCTTCTTCAGGCCAACATAAGTGGATTCTTACTGCCACCGATTATTTTACCAAATGGATTGAGGCAGTACCAAGCAGGCAAGCCACTGACTCTATTATTATCAAATTTCTTGAAAATAATATTTTGTCTCATTTTGGTTGTCCTAGAAAGATTATTACTGACAATGCAGCTGCCTTTCGGTCGAAGAAACTCATATATTTCTGCAACCAGTATCACATTGGTTTGGGGCATTCCACAGCCTACTACCTTAAGGGGAATGGGCTGGCGGAATATTCAAACAAAACTTTGGTAAATATCATGAAGAAAACATTGTAGGAAAACAAGAAATCATGGCACAATAAGTTGGTGTTTTCTTTATGGGCTGACAGGCTGACCACCAGAAGGTCAATTGGTATGTCACCATACCAGTTGGTCTACGGTATAGAGGCAGTTTTCCCCACTTCTTTGGGAGTCCCTGTCATGAAGTTACTTCAAGAGGTTCAAGCTGAGCCTAATGACTCTCAGAGAAGGATCAACCAGATGATCCATTTGTAGCAGTCTAGGGAGGATGTTTTCAACAAAACACAGGTCGTCCAAGAAAACATCAAGAAGATTTTTGACAAACGAACCAAAGAGGATGACTTTGAGCTAGGAGATTTAGTGTTGAGATGGAATTCCAGGAATGAGGACAAGGGAAAGCATGGGAAATTTGATAATATGTGGACAGGGCCATGCATGATCCAAGCCTTCAGGGGAAACAATGCTTTCTTGTTAAACAACGTCGATGGGTTAGATCTTCCAGGAGCACCTGTGAATGGAAGAATGCTGAAACATTATGTCCCACCTCAGTAGAAGATTTGAGTGCTCACTCTCCATTGTACATACCAGTTTAAGTTTCATTTTTTCACTTGCATTTTATGACTGAGGAACATTAGTCAGTTGGTTGAAGCCCGAAGAGAAGGCCCTAAGCTGCTGACCATTGTTTTTCAAATTTTTAAGAATAAAACCAACAAAGGCTACTAAGCGGAAATTTTCAGGATTACAGGAACCAGGATTCTTGGCACTTCACAGGGAAGTACAATCCCCAGGTGGAGCCGCTGTTATCACCCCATAAATTATGGGAATCAACTGGTGACTGGGATATTATCTGTATCTAGTGTTTTTGTTGACAAATGATTTTTCATTGTGCAAATATTTTGAGAAAAGAAAAAGAAAAAGAAAAAATAAAAAGGAAAAAGAAAAGAAAAAAGAAAAAAGGAAAAAGAAAAGAAAAAGAAGAAAAAGAAAAAGAGGGCATAAAAGAATTGAAATGAAAGCCCCATGCAATAACAGTAACTTGGCCATACCTTTCAGGCATGGCCAAGTTCTTTTTAAATTTAATGTTGATAGGTTAGTAAATAAATCTGACCAGACAGTCTAATCCTGGTCAGATAGCCCTTAGGATAGATTAGTGAATAAATCTAACCAGACTATCTAATCCTGGTCAGATATCCCTTAGGTAGAGTAATTTCTTAACCCAATAGTTTAATCTAGGTTAATTGTCCTAGGAAGATAGGTTAACATGTAGGTTAGTTGCTTCATTTGTTTCACCCCAATGAAACCAGCTTGATGAAAATGTTATACCATGTCTCAAATGCCTAAGAATAGTTGGTCAAAACCCCATGGTGGTGTCTCTTTGAAAATTTGAAGAAAAAAAAAAAAAAACCCATAAAATGCTTTTATCCTAAGTTTTTCCCCAGCTCATGTGTTCTCCGCTCCTGATTTATGTTTCCTGCATGTATCAATGGTCCCGATCATGGTGCTCAGATCTACGGTTCACAGAGGATTCCGGACCCCCCCGACTGTTCTGCCTTTAACCCAGGGGGGGCGTCCAGAATAAGTAATAACATTGGCGCACATTTGGACGGCCCAGGGAAGAGCGCTTAAATTGACGGTCCACAATGGATTCCAGACCCCCCCGTCTGCTTTTAATGGAGGGGGGGGGGGTCCAGAATGAGTATTAAAGAGCGCACTAAGATCTGTGGCCAGGAAATGAGTGCGCGGTTTAATGGATCACAATGAATTTCGGACCCCCCCTAATGTTCTGCTTTTAATCGAGGGGGGGGTCCAAAATGGTTATCTCCCTCCGACGGGCCCCTTGTCATACATGGCCCAAGTTTATTAGTTTCGAAGTCCCGTCACCACATGCTATCTGACAGCCCACATCACTCATGGACGTTATCCTCCACTGAGTCCACTTGTTCCCAAGTTGTGTCCCATCCCATAACTGCTGTCAGTCCCTTACCCTTTTTACTCATGACCAGCCCCTTATCGCGACTTTCACCTCCAATCCTTAGTAGCCACGTCACCCGTCTGTATTTTTCGGCCATTGTCACCTGCCATCTCACCCCCAAGTGGCCCGTTTTCCATTTATTACCAGATAACATACCCGTTATCCTGCTGACCTATCTCTCGCGCCAAACCGACCCCAGTTTTAAATAAAACTACCATTTTCCCTCTTCATTCACTATTCCTCTATCACACCAGAAAATCTACCTCTTACGCCTCCATTGCTTTCCCGTCACCTTCATCCATAGTCATTCAACCCCACTAACATCGTGTTTATTGCAGGTACTGTTGCAGAGATGGCGCCAAAGCCAAGACAAGTAGAAGAAGAAGAGAATCATTTTCTTCCCCCTCTTGTCGACCTGGACAAAATCCCATTGGTTGACAAAGACAGGTTGATCGATGATACCAAGTGTGAATTCGATTTTTTGGACCTCCATTCATGGCTCCGGGAGGTGTTCCTGGACCAGAGCGACGAAATTGGACTCTGGGAGTCCAATTTTCCCCTGTACCTATTTCCCCAGATCCACCACTTTCCCAAATTCACCCTTAAATGACAAGCTCATTATATTCTCGACCAGAGGGCCGTTGTCTCCTCATCCGGAGATGCCCTGTTCTTCATCACACCCGAAGACATAAATCAAATGATGCAAATCCCCCATGCTGATTATGTTTCTCCTTTCAACCTAGAAATCCTTACAGAGTTGTATCAAAAGATGACTTTTCCCCAGAGAGCTCAAATATTTGAGCTGTTCCTTCCCACCTCTGCTCAAGTCCCTTCCACAAATCCCCCTTACCCGTCGTCCATGTTCTCCACCAAGGGAAATCAGATCATTTCCTCCCTCTGTGCTTTGTTAGGGTACTATTCTGACCAGTGGGTAGATGAGCCCATTCTGGGTTTTCTATCCATTTTCTCCACAAATGAAAAACCCACCACACAGTTTGATTTCAGTACCTTCTTGGCCAACAATATTCACGAACAGTTCGTGAATTTTGGCACGGAAGGCATGTTTAGATATTCGTCCATATTGGCCTACATGTTTGTTTTCTATCAAGCAGATAAATTCAGTTTTTCTATGCAGAAAATGGACGCAGATGGACGGCCTCATCGAGTCACAGTGTGGACATCTTTGTTGAAGCATGACTCCACAGAGTATAGCTTCAAGGCATTCATTGATCTTTTCTACCACCCTGTGGTAAGCATGTTGAGTGGCAGGCCCGAGCCACGAATAAACGACGAGGTCTAGAGAATTCTACATCTCTCGGACAATGTAAAGACAGGGGACTGGTACCTGTATCAAAACCACACCGAGATCAGATTTTTCGGGTGCGAATTGGCACCCTACAAGCTGCCAAATTATGTGTCGGTAAGAATCTTTGTGTTAGAGTATATAAGGTAGATCATGAATTCAGATGACATTCATTTTGTTTCCCTGAAGAAAAAACAACAATTGAGAATCAAGGGGCAGATTGGATCTTTCATCTGCAATAGTCGAGGTGCCAGGGAAGAAGCTGACAAAATGTTGAAAGAAATGAAATTCTTTATGAGTTTCCCATGGCACTATGATCCGTACGGGATCATTTCAGAAGTGCGCGTGAAAAATAAAAACATCCCGTATGCTCATGAGTCCAAGCCTGAGATCGAAAAATTTGCAAATCAGACGGTGTGGGTGCCTGACACCTTGATCGAAGTGGAACAATAGGTTCCCCCGATCACTGTGCCACCAACGACCACACCCCAGGTCCCTAAGGAAAAAAGGCCTCGATAGGATTCATTTCCGCCTGTCAAGGAGGTATCTTCGGAAGAGTTCCAGTTGCATACTAAAAGGCCAAAGACAACCACAGATCCTGGTCCAACTGGAGAAATAGAAGTCCTGCCTACCACAAGGGTCAAGCTGGTCATTCCACCTTTCGGTTCAATCTAGTATAAGGAGATCACCACATCAGTGCCAAAGAAATCCACAGACTCTCCATTAGACACTCAGCCAGGCAAGACTGGGCCCAAGTTGGGTATTTTTGAGAAGTGCGAGCTGATCAAGAAAAGGAACCAGACCCTCACCGGCAGTACTTATGCCCAGTTTCGAAAGCAGTCATCCACCGCGCAGCATAGGCTGCTATCCGCATTCGACACAGAAAGAGGCAGGATGCACATGGCTTTTCTACAGGCACAGGTACCAGATCCCAAGGTAATTACAGACTACAAGAGAGCCACCTTTGAGTTCCAGACGAAGGATGTGCACCCAGTGGATCAGATGGATTTTCATAAACAGACAGGGGAGACAATTTTTCACACATTGGCACATGCTTCTGCCTCTGCAGCAAAATTACAGGTGTTTCTCAACAATGCTCAAACGCAGCTCAAGCTGGAAAAAATATCATCCTTTGCAAATGACAATAGAATTAAGACTTTGGAGGAGTTGGTCCTCAAGATCGGATATGATCCTGCGAACCTCAAAGCTGCAAAAGAGATGATAAAGAAGAAGAATGCAGATATCGCCTCCTTGAGGAAACAACTGAAGCTTCCTCCTACAAAAGACTCACAGATGAGGGAGATAGCAGAAAAAGAAGGCGAGAAGGATGAAATGCTTAAGCTTCTCATGGAGCAGAATGCTCAGCTCAAAGAAATGGAAACTGAGATGGAGAGATTATTGAAAGAGAAAGAGCAGCTGAAGACAATGGAAGGCATTCCATTGACTGCTATCCCAATTGCAGGATTGAGCAACAATTCCATCTGCAACACCAGTGACACCACAAGAGGGAACAACAGACCTCGCCAAATCCATGGAGAAGATGAACCTGCAAGAGACAGAGATCAACAGGCTTAAGAAGGAAGTTGAGAACCTCCAGGAACTCAAGACTTCTTTCCAAACTAGTCTCTCCAAAGAAAAGCAAGTAACTGAGTAGATCAGGAAGGAGCCACAACAACTCCAAAAGCAAACAATGGCAGGGAAGACTTTGGCTGAGGTCAAAGAGAATGTATGGACAGACATCACCAAGTCCATAAATGAGATCTAGCCCATGATCCAAATCATGTTTGAGCAGAACAAGTTGGTCCAGAGGAGTAAACAGGCTATCGAGAAGATCAGAATAGAATTGGGAGATAGACCAACTCAGGAAAATGATATCATCAAATTCCTCAATTCCAATACCAGAGAAGAACTAGAAGAGCTAAAGATAGAAGACATAACAGAGACCATCCTTGAGGTCAAAAGAGTTTTGACCAAGAGAAGTCTAATGCTTTAGCTAGAAGAAAAGGTTCAGGTCATGGATCAGGGGGTACAAAAATTCTTCATCAAGATCGAGGCTCTCCAGAAGAAGGGTCTCCCCGATCTGAAGGTTATTAATGATAAACTGATGACACTCCCAGATTACAAAAAGAGACTGTCTGAAGTGTCTAAGGACAGTTCAAAGTTTGTTGGCATACAAGGGAGTATCACTGGAAAAGCATTCCTGGACACTCTTCAGTTGGACATCAGTATCCAACACGATATTCGATACATATTCCTCACTAAGCCCACATTCGCTAAATATACGGAAATGGATGAAGTGTATCGGCGATTGCTCAAAGTCACTGTGCCTAGTCATCTCAGATGGGAGGAACTCTGCGATCTACTTGATTAGCAGATGAGTTGTCTAGGTCCAGTCACCTGTCCAGTCAGAAGAGGTTGCGCAGGAACCTCGCCAACGGCCTATCCCAGAAATTCCGCATGCAGTTGTACCAAGTCATCAAGCAGTTTTTATTAGTTAAATTAGTTAGACTAAAAATAACATGAGCACGTCCTGATCAGTTATGACAGGAACATTTGTAATTTGAATTATAAATACTTCATCTTTCGAAGTATTGAGGGTTGTTGATCTTCACACCCTGACGCTATCACACTGTAACATTTTTGAAGAGATCTGCCATTAATAAAAGGAGGCACTTTTACAAGATTCTTGCGTGTATTCATTGGTGACGTTTATTCTCTAAGTTGAATGTTATTCTTGCTTTGTGATCATATTGTTTTCTAAAACTAATCTTTAAGAGTAACGTATGTTGCAGGATTTATATTGGATACCCTGTTTCCGACTTTAAATATTTTAATGTTTATCTTCTGATGTTTTCAATTAAGAAATTCTTAAGTGCTTCTTAGTTGAATTTATCTTTCTCATCTTTTCTTCTGTCCATCCTTTAAGATATTAAAGATCCAGTGAGTATATTATCTCTCCCTGTGGAAGTTTTCCTTTACATTTATGGTTTGTATCTCATGTTTATTATAACACAGACCCCATAGCCCAATGGAGGTGTAGACTGTCTCAACCAATTCAAAAACACTTTGACAACAAAACCTACAGATTTCTTTACCTAGCCTAGTATCTAGAATTAAGAACATAGCTAAATCATATAGAGAGATCCCTCTCTGAAGCTGGAAGGGCTAGATACCAGCTTTAAAAGTGGTTGGATAAAGTTACCTTTGTATATTTCTTCTGTTTCAACCTCTAGGAAATTTACCAAGTGCTAACAATATAAAAAAATGACAGAAACATATCACGCTTACCTTCATAATCATGATCTAAAAATTAAGTAAGCATGATCTTACCATTTCCTTGGATATTCTTGTTGTACGAATCCTCCAGCCATTGCGCAATCTTGTCGTGATAAGGGTCATAATGGCATGGGTGAGTGTAAGTAGTTTTGAAAAAATCGTCAGGATTATGAGGAAATGGAATAACCATCAACCAAGGCTGAAATGTCCCGTCCTCCTTATAGTTCTCTAAGTACTCATTAATTTCTTCACATGGAGGATCTAAAAGAAATATGTCATGCCTACTTCCAAGATTCTTAGGTAGAAATAAAGCAAGCGCAACTTTGTCTTCATTATGAAATTTCTTTATATATGAATATTCAAGCCATCCTAAGATCCTGTCACAAAAGTGAGGATGCAAACCATGACTTTAATGAAATAAATATGTCAATGGGAAACTCATCATAGGAGGATTCGTGCAATCAATTGAATCATTGGTTTGAATGTTTCCTTCAATGCGATTGATCATTTCAAAATGTGAAGCGTCAACATTAAGATTCGAGCTAAGCAAAGAACGAGTATGAAACTTAGAATGTTTGATTTCCATAAAATATAATGTATTGTCCTTTTCAACAAAATACTGTGTAAAATTATCTCGCAACATGTCCTTTTCCCATGTGAGTGATGGAAGTGAACAAGCGTCAAATCCAATTTTATCAATGCTGGGTTTGGAATTAATTTCACCAAAATTTAGCATATCGAAAGGATATGATTGTGGTGGAAAAGAGTAGGATATTGTAGGTAATATGTCAAGTCCACCAGAATCTAGGAATAGATCAGGATATAAAGAATAAAAGGAATCAGAAATAAGAAGATAAAAAGAATCTCTTGAACTATGATAATCAACAATGGTATTCTCAAGACAATTCTCTTGACTTTCTTTAAAACT
>ML831874.1:50236-68940 GCA_009831015.1 Picea engelmannii | reverse complement strand
CAAACAAGACATAAAAATCACAACAATCATATGATTTATAAATCTCCACAATTAGGTAAACCTGTATGCAAAGGTTTATACAAAATAATTCAATTGATGAAGAAGAGAAATCTGTCATTCATAAACTGAATCAAGTAATTGCTATATTTTTAAGTAATGGAAGAAATCATATATGGATGATACATTAATTAATACATATCATTCTGCAAAAGACTATGATAGCTAAAGTAGTCACTAATCTAATGCAAATTGATAAACATAAACATGAAACAAAAGATTGATATTATGAAAGCGAAAGCTATAGCAGAACATCAACTTCTGTCTCAGTATGCATTAGGAATCCATAGCCTGGTTCTCCCACAAGTGAGGATCCTCCTTATTACAAAAATAATAAGTATTTATAAGTTTTTCCACAGAGTAAAACCTCCCTGTGGAAGTTATCAAACTGTTTACATAAAATCTGGGAGGATATCCCAAGTTTGACTAAACTAGGAAACTACAATAAAACTAAACACACAAATATCCCCTAGACTATCCATCATATCCCAGGCAATTCGAATTCACCTGAAAAGGGTCAAAAATAGACAAGTTAGAAGGATCTTTTATTAATAAAATGATAAAAGCTAATTCTATAGACTAGCTACAGAATCATGGGATTCTGTAGCTGGTCTAAATAAGACTAGCTACAAAATCATGGGATTCTGTAGCTGGTCTAAATAAGACAGAGAATCAGCATTAAAATCAATTTAAAATATTTTAATGAATTAAATTTAATTAACATCCAACAACTTATTTGAAAACGAATCATTTAATTTGAAATTATTATACCATTCGAAATCAAACAGGATAAAAAATCATTCAACCGAATACAGAGATAGGAACACTCTGTTTCTTTTGTTACCACAAAGTCGGGTCAACAGAATCATAATAAAAATGTTGTAAGATCGTTTCATCTCCAATTAAAACCGATATGATCAAACAAATTACAGGCAATCGTTATACTGCTTCAACAGGAAGAGATACAATCGAATTCAAACAAAATATTTTTCCAACTGTTATAGCTATAACGACATAGCAAACGATTCATATCATAAGTGAAATAAACCAACATTGGCACGTAACTGTCCATAAACGAAATCGAAATGAGATCAAACAGTTGGTAACAGAGTTCGTAAGAATTGGTCGATCGTTTGCCATTGCAAATTGGAGCAAACAAACTTGATTGGCATTGAACGAAATCGTTTAATTCAAAATAACCAAAATTAACATATATACCAATTGTCGATCTGGATTTAACGAACTCGTTTTATAAATCAAAATCAAACAGAGCATTCATTTATGATACAAATCTAACTCATGGAAATGATCGAACTAACAACAATCCAATCAAACGAATCAATTGGCTGGGGTTTAGTCTAGTTATCATGAATCAAATCCATTCCATGATTCGGGCGCATTCGCATAGGTTTAATGAGAACCTTGTTTTTACAAAAATAGAGTCGTTCTTTCCAAATTAAATTAAATAGAGTGGTATTCCCGATTTGGAAAATCATATGACACAGCATATCGTAACAACTTACTGAAATCGTTTACCAATCACAACACATGAATCATAATGAGATCGAATCCAAGCATAATCGTATTCTAAATTGAGCATGAAAACTTCCTGTTCGGAGTGGATACAAAACGAATTGAATTGAAAACAAACCATTAATTTCATTACTTCAATCAGACAAACTTAGCAAATCAAATCCAAACGAAAACCATTCAAATCCAATAAAAATCTATGAGCAAATCGTATATCAAATCGAAATTCCTTTTATTTTTAGCAAAACGAAACAATGTACAGGATGATCACCGAATGACAGAGGCATTTGAATGAGAGACTGAGCTATTTAAAAATAGAATTCAAATCATTATATTAACCTCATTCACAAAACAAAAACGATATCAAATTTTCATACCTGTATAGCGACGAGACGATTTGATTATGCCAATTTGGAGTTGACAACGGCTGTGGCTGATTCAACGTTTTTGAAAAGGATGGAGCCAGTTGTATTTTTCTTCTTATCAGTTGCTTGGAGCTGGTCTCTTTGGCTGGTAAAGATTGCAATTTGGTCTTCCAGTGATTGAATCTTCGATTGGAGTATAGGAACGTCAATGTAATATCGTTCTAGCCATAAATCACATTGGTCATAGGAAGACTGTGTGGGGTTTGAAAGAGTAGGCGAGGGTTTTGTTATATGGTTGAAGGTTTTGTTAGGCAACTTAATAACAGGGTAGCCAGGGTTATCTTTTAGGCAAGGGGGAAGATTCGTCACAAAATCATAAGGTGGTTCAGGGCATAAACCCTGTGAGTAAGGATACTCATGGACTAAAAAATGTTCTATGTCAGAGTCGAAATCCTCACTTAGTACGATAGGCTTTGACTCAGCAGAGGGTTTAGGTTTGTTCCTGGTCATCCTTGAAATAAGCCATGCGTTCTTTTTACCCTTTCCATTAGCAGTAGGGTTTGCCTTAGGCTTTTTGCTTACAGGTTTTTCAATAGCCTCGGCCTTCTTAGTTCCGATGTCTGGTAAGTCAATAGGAGGGTCGACTGAAGGCTTAGGGGTAGGCAATAGGATATGAAAGGGCATGGGTGGTCCAGCCTTGACTTCACTCACCACACGCTTATCAACCTGTATAGGGTTCGGGTCCTCGAAACCATTCCGAGCAACGAAAGCTCTCCAACTATCACCATGTAAACTCAAGTGATAAACAATGATAAGTTTAATAAGCCCATGGTGGAACAGGCTGCTGTCAGCCTTTTTCCTTTTAAACCTTTTCGACATTTTATATAAGCTGCGCTGAAAGTAGAAAGGCATGTTTATCGGGTACCCTATAAAATTCATTAGCAAACGCAAGTGGTAGAGAAAAACAAGTCCATATCGACCTTCATAGGTCATGAACTGCTTGACTAGCATCAAAAGGTCGTGCCATCGTGGTTTGAGCATAGATATGGGCATACCTTTGTCACAACAAGTGACTTTGCGCGAGAGAAACAACAACGGCCATGGAACCTCTTCTACCTTACAATTTTTGAACCAACGTTGTCCTGTGGTAGGTAACCCTATAGCAGAACTAATAAATCCCTCATCGATTTCTAACTGGACATCACCCACCTTCGCTCTACAACCATCGAAAGTTAAAGCAAATTGTTGTGCCACGCATAAGTTAAAACCCTCAAATATCTGCACGAAGGTGAGCCAACTGTTAGCCTCGAGGTCTTTTCGGGCATTGTCAAACATTAACAAGGTTTGGTTGTCATTTGGCTCTATCTACACGACTGGTGCCATGGAGCCGAGCACATGGTAAGCCGAGGGTTTGTATCATAACACACACAGGAGTAGAGCTACTTGAGCTAACAGAAGTGAACGGGGATAAGGGACAGGCATAAATGCCATCGTGCGAAGGTGGTGGAGTCTACCATGCATAATATTTATTACCAAAGTACAACCTCTGACTATCATAGTTGTTCTACCCACTATAGCATAGTTCAAAAAATCATGTTGCTTGGCTAACCAATGAAACAATGGTAAGTGTATAAACAACACGTGCAATCAAAACATTATGCCATAGTGTTTAAATTATCAAATACTCGATTTTAAACCAAAACAAAATAATTAACCATGCGCCAATGTTTCACTCATATTAATCATTTAACCAATGTGCCAATGGGTGTTCATATAACCGACAAGCCAATAGTTATGAAAACATTAACATAAGGATTATATCAAAAGACATATGTATAAAAATTTAATCATAACCCCTATGAATTTTCATGAAATCAATGGTCAGGTAGGTCGAATAAAATGCGAGTCCAAATGCTAAATGCCTTACAAACTCAATAAAACCAAATTACACAATCAATCAAAGATTGAGTACCGATCAAAGGATCCTGCCAGTCGTACAATGACAAATAAAAGGTAAGAGCAATAGGCATATCGACAAAAGAGATATTGGCAGTTCAAATAATGACTTCAATGCGACTTCGAAAGGCAAATTTTTCACACTTACAGTCGTGAGAAAAAAACAGAGGCAAATGTGCATATGTTGTAAAAAATGAAAATGTCGTTCATTATAAAATTGCGACGAAAAATTGATGTTTGCAAAACATTGGTGTAGGCAACTTATAAGACACTAGAAAAAAGTGAATCGGCTGCCAATAAGGTGCAGACTTGGGTATTCACAACAAACACATACGACCCCTGACAACTTCATGTGACAACACCACTGACTAAGGAATGTTGATTAATTGGGTTAGTTTTCATTGATGTCAACCCTTGAAGCAATTCTAGTAGCCTCAGTAGTATGGTTAAGTATGGTTAAGGGACCCAAGTGTTTTTGAGGTAGAAGGGAATGAAGATCATTTAATATGCACGTAATACTATTCTAGATGGATAGTACATGTCATTTCCTTTCCGGTGATGTGTGGAACGTCACATAAGTCCTCATGGTTAGAGAGTTATGGCCTTGAGAAGTTGGATAACCCTCATGATTTTTCTAGAAGCCCATGGAAGGTCAAAGAAGTCAAATTAATCTAGAATCTCCTAGAAGAAGTTGACTAGTCAAGTGGGTGAAACTAGGAGTTAATCATGGGTTAAGTGGTTGCATTAATAAAATAATTAAAAATAATTAGTTGCAACTAGAAGTGGAGAACTTACTATTTGTCGATAAAGTGGTTGTAAGTGGAAAGTGGTTAGAAGTGGCTTATCCCTAAAAGAAGGAAGTTGGGTAAAGCAAGTTAGAAGATAACCCCTTGAGGAAGCTACTTGGAGAGTATAAATAAGAGAGAAAGGGTATCCTATTAGAATCTAATGAGCATATTGAACATCTGTTATTTGTGAAAGGTTTATTGCAAGAACACATTGATAGATATGAAGTTATACAAGATTGAGGAAGTGAAAGAGGGTTGACGAAGAAAGTTTCAGAATTGCAGAAATATTGAAAAAACCCTAGTTTTTCAGGTATACGTGGGCTATAGTGGAACAACGCGAGTACATATGCAGGATGAAGGATAACAGAGTGCGTACATACACATGTTGAAGAAGGAATGGTCACGTACATTTGAAAAGGCCATGGAAGCTTGAGGATATGAAGATGCCATGTCTCTAAAGTTTGAAAGGAAGTTCCCAGGAAGGTCTATGGTGATCAAGTACAACATATCTATCTACATGTTCAAAAGGTATGTCTTATTTTTATGTGTAGTTGGATATTGTTGTCTACATGAGATATGGTCATGGGGGTTTGAGGATTTCCCTAAAGAGGCTATTGGTTGTATGACACTTACTGTATAAGCCAAATCTATATAAATACAGTGTTGGTATGTCTGATATCTATCATTGGCACTTATTGTTAGCTTGAGTGGTGAGGGATATATTGTATTTCTTGGTATATGGTTGAGGATTTTTGTGATACATGGTTGAGAGATTTTGGTTATGTTGTATTGTTGAAGTTGTTGGTATATTTTGAGGTTGAATAACAGTAAGGGTTTGATGTCTAGTCCATGTGAGGGTTATCACACTTGTTCATGATTGTATACACATGTATAGCACATGACTAGAGAGACATAGATACATATGGTTAAAGGATATGTATGAGGATGGATGCATAGGGAACAACTACAATTTGGACACAATGTCAGGTTGCAGGTTGATGTGACAGAGGTAGAAAAGAGTCAAAGTTATGAAAGGTGAAAACCCTAGTTCTCAAAAGGTGTCTGCAAGTTGTAGTATAGAAAGTTTGTGTACATACGTAGGCTACAGTATATATAGGGCACATACATACATGAGCTGCAACACAGAAAGGTTGTGTACCTATTGTTTTTGTTGGTACAGGCAGGTTACAGGTGCAAGTTGATCTTGGGATATTGGTACATGTTGGTTACAGGTTGTTGACATAGATCGGTACAAGTTTACAGTGGTATATCTCATAGTGACATTGTGGCAGTGGTTTCATCATATATTTAGAATTTAATTCCATGTTGGCAAGATGGGGCAAGGAAAGGGGGTTGTAGCCTCCTTTCATTTGGTGTCGTAGAATAAGGAGTTGGAGCTTCCTTCAGGTTGGAGCCTGAGAAATAGGTGGTTGTAGCCACCTTCCAGTTGTATCCGAAGAACATAAGGGGTTGTAGCCTCCTTTTGAATATAGCTAGAGAATTGGGGAGTTGGACCTTCCCTTAGGTTGTAGCCTGAAAATAGAGGGTCAGAGCCTCTTTCCAGTTGTGGCTAGAAACAAAGGAGGTTGGTTCTTCAAATGAATGTAATTCTTAAAGACATATAAGAAAAATCATTTTGTAGTTTTCTCCTGCATTGGGTTTCCATGTAAAATATTGGTGTATTGTGTATGTGTGTGATTGCTTATTGTTCATGGTTTATTTATTATGCACATGATTGAATGATATTGGTAAATTGAGTACAAAGACGAACAACACGTATATATTGTGGTTAAAAAGGATTAAAAATCTCTATCACTAATTTACCCCCCCTCTCAGTAATCCAACAATTGGTATCAGAGAAGGTCCTTCAAGAAACGGTTTAACCACTGGAAGGATATCATGGATCATGCTAGAGTTGGGGTACCACTATTTAATGGTGAGAAGTATGCACTCTGGAGAAAGAAAATACAAACATGCATACAATAACAAGGATTCAATGTCTGGAAATTAGTGGTAGATGGATACAAAGCACCATCTACTCCTCCAATAGGAAAGGATGGAAAGAAACTCATAGAAAATAATTCAAGAGCCCATAATGCTATCCAGAATGGTGTAGATGAATCAATATTTACTAAAATTATGCATTGTGAATCCACCAAAGATATGTGGTTCAAACTAAAGACTATCTATGAAGGAGATGAAAATGTTAAGGAAGCCAAACTTCAAATTTTCATAGCAAAGTTTGAATAGTTGAAGATGAATGAAGATGAAAACATAACAACCTACTTTCTACACATTTTGAGGTAGTAAATGACATCAAAGGCTTGGGAGATGAGATATAGGAACTGGTCATTGTTAAAAAGGCATTAAGATCTCTACCAATGAGATTTGATTCAAATATCTCATCCCTAGAAGAAATATTGGATCTAGATACAATGACTATGGACGAACTACATGGGATACTCACAACTTATGAAATGAGGACAGAACAAGACAATCAGGTTACAAAGGAATCAACATTCAAAGCATCTAAGAAGACAAAGAAAAGTAACAAGAAACAATCAAATTCAGTTCACGAGGAAGAGCCAAAGTCAAAATCCAACAATAGTGATGATTCAAAAGACGATGATGAAATAGCCAACTTTTTCAGAAGGCTAAAACCAGGAATCAATAAGTATAAAGGTAAGATTCCATTAATTTTCTTTAATTGTGATGGTATTGGTCATTTTGATAACAAATGTCCCCACAAGAAAAAGAAAAGAAATGAATAATATGAAGCTAAAAATAAATAACTACATAAAGGAAAAAGAATCAAAAATAAATTCTTCAAGAAAAGTCTTTGCACCAAGGAAGATAGCTCCTTGTCAGATGAAGATGAAGTCAGTGACAATGATGCAGAAAGAGTATTATTTATGGAAGTAGAAAAATTTAATGAAGAAGGCTTCGATGAAGAAGAATTTGAAAAGGAATATGAAAAGGAAGAAGTTGATCTCATGGAATAATTCATGAGTGACATTGAAGTTATAAAAAGGGAAAAGAAGAAAAACAAGAAGCTCCAGGAAAAAATCAAGAAGAAAGAAGACACTCAAAATTCAAAATCTAAAGAACTAGAGTATATTATCACCAAGTTGAAGGTTCATATAGAAGAAGATAAAAGGATTGAGGAAGCACTCAAAGGACAGTTAGAAAAAAGAGACAGGATCATTGGAAATTTGGAGGCAGAGATTGTCACACTAAGAAAATACCTTCAGAAGAAAAACATGCAGAACAACTCTAAAGTTTTGGATGAAATTATTATCAATCAAATTCCATATCATGATAAATCTAGTCTAGGATACACCCAGACATAAACAACTTCAATCTCCAAAATGACATATCAGGGAGAAAAGAAAAGAAGTTATGTAGAGATAGTTAGAGGATCTAATGAAAGAGAAGAAGACAAGACACTCCACAAGGAAGATCACAAAGACACTCCACCAACAAGATTCAAATTTCAAATCAACCACAGTCAGAAACAAGAAGGCCTAAAGAAGAAGAAGGATTCAGAAGAGTAACTCATTCTCGAAGATCTACAACTCCCAGGTATCAAACTATCTTTCTCTGTTTATGTTATTCATGTAATAATTTTGGACATAAGGTTGTAAATTGTAGAGAAAATAACAAGAACATAAACAACCATGAAAGTTATGCACAAAATGATTATTCAAGAAAGCTCAGTGACACACACAACAAAAGCTACAATAGTTTTGAATCCTTGAGTACATAGATGGAATGCTACAAGTGCAACAACTTTGGACACATAGCCAAAGGTTGTAGAATGAGAGTCCCTCCAAGAGAACCACAATCAAATAATAATAGTCACAGACAAGAAACACAAATAATATGGGTAAGGAAGCAAAATCGGTACAACAATGAAGAATTCACTCTCGCTTTACAAGTGCAACAAAAGAAAAGTGGTTGGTATGTTGACAGTGGTTTCTCAAAGCATATGATAGGTGATAAGAATAAGTTTTTGACATTGAAAAAGGAAATATATGGATCAATATCATTTGGGAATGACAACTCAGTCGAGATTATAGGAAGAGGCAAGATTAAGATTGGAAACAAGAAATCCAAGGTAGAAAATATTCTACTTGTGGAAGAAATGAAACATAATATTCTGAGCATAATTCAAATGTGTGATCAAGGAAACAAACTTGTGTTTGATTCAGAGAAATGTGAAATATGAAAAACAAGTTCAGGAAAATTAGTGGCTACAACTACAAGAACCCCTAACAACATATATGTGTTAAATGAAATTGGAAAGGAAAAATGTTTCCTAGGACAGGATGCCGAGGTTTGGTTATAACACAGAAGGATGGGTCAGATAAACTTCGAACTTCGATAATATTGTCAAGGTCAGTAAAAAGGAAGCAGTGAGAGAGATGCCCCAGTTTTCAAAACCAACAAATATCTTATGCAAGCATTGTCTACAAGGAAAGCAAACCAAGACCAAGTTCAAAACAAAAGAGCACTCCTTAAAAGAGTTGCTTGAACTTGTGCATATTGATCTAGTTGGACCAACAAGAACAAAAGGGTTAAAATGTAAACTATATTTTATGTTATTGGTTGATGATTATACAAGAATTACTACAGTGTGTTTTCTCAGGAAGAATTCAGAAGCATTTTAAAACTTCAAGATATAAAAGGAGATGGTTGAGAATGAAATAGATTCAAATATCAATTGTTTAAGATTTGAAAATGGTGGTGAATTTACATCAAAAGTGTTTATGGACTTTTGCAGTGAGAAATGTATAAAGAGACAATTTTTGACAGCTGGGACACCTCAACAAAACGAAGTTGTTGAAAGAAAGAATAGGAAAATACAGGAAATGGACAGAACAATGTTGATGGATTCTAAGTTGATAGATGTATTTTGGGCACAAGAAGTGCATACAACAGTTCACATTCAAAACAGAGTAATGCTCAGAAACAACAGTGATAAAACTCCTTATGAGCTATGGAAAGGAATACCAACTAATGTGAAGCATTTCAGAGTTTTTGGAATCAAATGCTACATTAAAAGAGAAGATGACAGAATGGGAAAGTTTGATTCTCGAGTTGACAAAGGTATACTAGTTGGATGTTCAAGTTCAAGAAAATCATACAAGTGTTTCAATATAAGACTCAAAAAATTAGTGGAAAGTATCAATGTGATCATTGATGAGACAGGTGGATGCAAAATAAAGGAAGAAAATAATGACTTATTGAACAAGTTTCTGAAGAATAAGTAAGAGAATAAGAAGCAGAAGAGGAAGATGAATAAGGACAATCATAATCAGAATAACAAGATATTCAAGAACCTCCAAAGACACCTAGAAGAAGAGTACATAAGAATCATCTAGCAGGTCATATTATTGGGAATAAGGATGCAGGTTTTGAAACCAGAAGAAGAATTCACTCACAAGAACAACAACACCAATCATTATTATCTACAATTGAGCCAAGTAGTTTTGAAGAATCCAATAGGAATGAATTTTGGATTAAAGCAATGGATGATGAATTACATCAGATAGAAAATAATGACACTTGGGAACTGGTTCCAATGCCAAGGAACAAAAATGTGATTGGTATAAAGTAGGTCTTCATAAAAAATTGAACGAAGATGGACAAGTTACCAGAAACAAAGAAAGATTGGTATGTAAAGGATATGCTTGGGTTGAAGGTATCGATTTTGAAGATATATTTTCCCCAGTTGCCAGAATGGAAGCAATCAGATTGATTCTAGCTTATGCATGCTCCAAGAATATTAAATTTTATCAAATGGACGTGAAATCAACCTTCCTAAATAGAGAACTAGAAGAAGAGTTATACATTGAGAAACCAGAAGGATTTCATTTGTCAGAGAGTGAAAATATGTTTGCAGGTTGAAGAAGGCCTTGTATGGTCTCAAACAGGCTCCTAGAGCATGGTATTCTAGAATAGACAGATACTTACAACGACAAGGATACAAAAATGTAAATGCAGACAACAACCTTTACATCAAGGTATATCAAGAAAGTATTTTGTTAATTGAATTTTATGTTGACAATATTATCTTTGGTAGTGATGATGACAGGATTAGCCAGAAATTTTCAAAGGATATGCAGAATAAGTTCGAGATGTCATTAATTGGAGAATTATCATTCTTCTTGGGTCTTCATATATTCCAAAGAAACCAAGGCATTTTTATCTCTCAAACAAGGTATATCAAAGAAATGATAAAGAGGTTCAAAATGGAAGATTGCAAACCAGTCAGTACTCCTATGAAAACTAGTTACAAGCTAAGTAAAGATGATGATTCAAAGGCTACAGATCATGTGAAATACATGTCAATTATTGGTAGTTTACTTTATGTGACGACTTCCAGGCCATATGTGATGCAATCAGTTGGACAAGTAGCATAATTTCAGGCAGCACCAAAGGAATCATGTGTTTTAGTAGTAAAGAGGATATTTAGGTATCTCAATGGTACATAAGAGTTTGAATTATGGTATCCAAAAGGAAAGGATATAACATGTATTCCCTACACAGATTCATATTAAGTAGGTGTTGGTCATTGTAATTTCTTATTAACTAAACAATCAAGTGTTACATAAATTGTCAACCCAGGGAAGTCTGTTTATTTCAAAGGCAATCAAACACTGTATATGTTTAATCTCAAAAGCAATCTAGAGTTGTAGTAAAAGTACATTAATAACACCTTGCCTTGAACAGAATGAAGTTTTACTTTGAATTACAGAAAAGCAATCTATCTATTGCAGATTTCGAGGTTTAAGGAAATAATTATCAGAAGAATCCTGGATTACATTAAGAAACAACAACCTAGGAAGGAAATCTTTCAGGATACTGCAAAAAGACTAACTATTCTGTAACAGAGAACATGAACCTATTCCCCAAGTAGGAATCTTCAACACCTATTTCTGACTATCACACTTTCATGAACTCATTACTAATCAAAATGATTGACATGTACTGAAGTCTAACTATCTCATAACAGAGAACATGTCCCTATTCCCCAAGCAGGAATCTTCAGCACCTGTCTCTGATTATCACACATTCATAAATTCATCAAGCATAATTACCAATCAGAATGATTAACAGTTACCCAAGCATGAATTGTATGAAAACAATGTAACAATCAGTAAAGAAAGGTTTCAACAAAACAAAGTTCAGTAAAGTAGAGTTTCATCAAAACAAAGTTTAATCAAGGCATGAACACAAATAATGCTAACCCACTACATAACTAATGGGTGAATCTTGTGAAGAAGGTGGGCCCTCCCTTCTCACAAGATTCCCCAAAAATGAAAGGAACTAAGAAGAAATGCTCAGAATAATCTTTTATTCATCTGTCAATTGTATCATGTTACAATATCCAAAGTGAACACATCCTTCTCTGTAATTCCTTTCTAGCCAAAAAGGATCCCCTTCTAATGATGATTTCCCCTTATTTAAAAAGGAGAATCCTCTCAATATAATTGATCATCAAATTACATGTGCACATACGAATCCTATTCTTAGTCAGATCTAATCTTCTATACTGGAATAGGATATCCTGATCTCCCGTAGTAGAATGTTATTACAATAGTTTGAATAGTGTTGGTTTGAGGTGTAGCTGTTGCGGCCGGTGTAACATCTTCTTTATTTATCTTCTTGTTACTGCTGTTGTATATTGTTTTAGCATCTCAAATCACACTGTTTCAGCAACAGGATTTGCGTTCTGACTGTTTCAGCAATGTGGTCTCAAGCAACAGCGATGGTTGATGCTGTCTTAAGGTGCGGTTGTTGCGGCCAGTGTAACAACTCCTTCTTACTGCTGTGTGAATTGTTGTTCCAGCATCGCAGATCACGAACTGTTTCAACAACAGGATTTGCGTGCTTTTGACTATTTCAGCAATGGGTCTTCAAGTAGCAACAATAATCTGCAGTTCGAACTGTTTCAACAACTATATGTTTCTGATCGATGGCTAAGTATGAGAGTAATGTAAAATTATATGTAAAACAAATTAAACATATAGCAAAGAGAAGAAACGTTATATACCTTTGGAAATATAGGTTAAGGTGATAATGTAAGCTGAAATGTGAGTGGGAAAAGGATGTAATGATAGCAAAAAGTATGAACAAAAAGGTACATTATAGGGTTCTAACATCCCCCCCAACTAAAAAGGTTGCATGTCCTCAAGCAACTTCAATCTAAATCAGAATTTGGATACTGACTCTGAGCGTACAAATTACTTAAGCAGTAGCTGTGGAAAGTTCTGTATGTTGGAGCTCTGAATCCTTGAACGCATTGTAGCCTTTGTCAAGCTACTGTTTCATCCTTCTTGGGAAACTTATGATGAACTTGATATTTCTTTGCTGGCATCCATAGAATAGGAAAATGAAACTGATAACCTATCCAACTTTCATCACATTGCTGAACACATTTGATGTAGCTAGGTACCCGGGAGATTACTGTCTCAAGATTGGTAGGACTAAAGGGATTGTGTTCCTGTATTTTCTCAAAAGATTGTTGCCAAAACATGTTATTTGCTTGTAGGGCAACGATCTCTGTGGATTTAATAAAATGTTGACAATCCTGAAGTACTGTTGTTTGTAGTTGCCAAATATATTGAATCATCCCTGGTTTCTTCAAAAATTGATAATACTTTGCAACAAAGGTGGCAATGTTCTGTGGTTCTGGCCATATCCAGAGGAGGCAATTATCCTCATTATGCTTGGCATCTAGGAAGTCATTCTTCCATGTAATCTAATTGTTAAGGAAGGAGGTGAGTGCCCGAATCTGGATATCACCGACAAGAGGGTTAAGGTTAAGCTGTCGGTTCTCAGGGATGGCCTCATTATGAAGATATACCTCACATAGGAGGTGCTGATCAATAGTAGAGGCTTCTACAAAAGTTCTAACAAAATCTGCTGGATTTAACACTGCATGGGGTCTGCCTTCTTTGATTGATTTAATCTGAAAAAATGTAAGTCATTCTATGAGGAAAAGAGAGTAATTGGAGGATGGTTTCCTTGCAGCCAACAATTTTTGTGCCAAGTCAAACATCAGAAGCAATTTTCCTTTTAGCTCTTCATTTTGCTTCTTATGGGCACGAGATTCTTGGCGTGTTTTCTCCAAAGCTTCCCAGTTTGAATAGATGTGGTTTAGCCAAAGTAGTCTGTGCTCCTGCAGGCTTTTGTCCTTTGTAACAACAAACTCTTTTTTCCATTTGTCTATTATTGCCTGCTCATCTCATGGTTGAGTTTGTGTTTCAGCATCTCAAGTGATAGGCTGAGGTAGGGTCTGAGTGGCTAGTTCCACAAGAGTATGGGTGTTGATCTTGCTAGGAGGGGCAAATTCATCAATAGGAAGTGTTTGTATAGCTTTATTAATAAAAACAGGGGCTTCAGATGTAGCAGTTGTTGTAGGCCAGGGTTCATTTTGAATTTTGGAAGGTCCTACTGGTTCTTGTGTAACAGTAGGGTTTTCTTCTTTGACTGCAAAAGTCATAGGTGCAAGGGAAGCTCCAGGCATTGGAATTTGAGTTACTTTATAGCCTGCTTGATAATCAATGTCCCCACATTGACTGCACATATACTTTCTACACTGATTCTCTTTTGTGTTTTCCTCTGTCATGGTCACTATGCGAGCTAGGGTATACAATTTAAGTTCCTTGTCGTAGGATTCCTTTACCATTACTAGCTCTTGCTTGTAGGCTTCCAATTCAGACCTTAGGAACTCATTTTCTTGTAAGACAGAGGCCATTGTTGGTTCTGGTTGTTGATATTTCATGGGTGTATTAAAAGGGGTGATTGGTTCTTGTGTAACAGTCACAGCCACGCTAGTTGGTTCTTGTGGAGTAGCTACAGGATCAGTAGATGATTCTTGTGTTTCAACTTCTTGATGTAGAGAAAGTAGTGTTGCGGCACCCTGGGCATCTGATTCATGTATTTCAGTAACAACATCAACAATTGGTTCTTGTGTTTTAGCTGTAGCTGGTTCTTGTGTAACAGCTATAGCTGGTTTTTTTGTTTCAGCTACTGAATGAGTAGCTGGTTCTTGTGTTTCAGCTATTGAATGAGTAGCTAGTTCTTGTGTTTCAGCTACTGGATGAGTAGTTGTTCTTGTGTTTCAGCTACTGGATGAGTAGCTGGTTCTTGTGTTTCAACTACTGGATGAGTAGCCGGTTCTTGTGTTTTAGCTACTTGATTTAAAGAGAATGATGTCACAGTCCATTGGGCCTCTGGTTCTTGTGTTTCAGTGCCCATGGGTGGAATAGGTAAAAATTCCAGAATTTGGGAGGGTAGAGGTGTACGGGATTTTAGCAAGATGGGTTGGGGGTTTAGGGCAGTGGCAGTAGTGGCTGCTCTTGTTGAGGTCCTCGTTTTTTTTCTTTATAAAAAGGAGGGAAAAGGAGGAATTTGCTTCTTTCTTTTGCGTGTGGGTTTTTCCTCAGTGATGGGGCAGGGAGAGTTGTCTGGTTCAAAATCATCGCTAAGGATATGAACAGTAGGAGTAGATGATTCTAGTAAGTTATGGGGTGGGCTTGGTATGGTAGGAGGGTTAATTGGATCAATTGAGTCTGTAGGTGGGTTGTTAGGTATTTTCGGAGGGTCTAGAAGGTTTTGTGGTTGTTGTTCCTGAAGATTTTCAGGATGTTCAATGGCTTCTTGAGGGTTTATGGGTGGGTTGTTTAGGGGAGGGTTTTGTTGGGAAAAACCCTTTTGGATGAGTAGTTGAGTGATATGGTGATGGGTGAGGGAAAGGGCAGGATTTTTAGCCTTTTTACAATAATGTGACATATTTCTAAGACATCCGAGCAGATAGTAGGGAATATTCACCAATCTAGCATGTCGTAAATGAGACAACAAGACAAAATCGTATTGGTAGACTACCTGGTATCGACCTTCACAGGTGAGGTAGTGCTTGACAAACTCTGTAACTTCCAGCCAAGGAGGTGGCAACGAGCTAAGTCGAACACCCCGGCCTTTAGGCTCAATTTGTTCTCCTGGAAAGAGAAAATCCTATTGGGCATTAAGGATAATGTGTTTGCGGCTGAACCAGGGAATGCCAGTGACAGGGAGACCCGAAACCTATGCTATATCATCCTCTGTGACTGGAATTCGAACCCCTTGAATAATGGAATAATCTTCCTGAATATTTCGAGAAAATTGAAGAACCTGTTGTTGATCAAATCCCTGGAGCCTCTGAAAATAACCCAGCCAGCCTGCCTGCAGAAAAAATTGATATACTTCTAGATATAATTCTAACAGGGTTGTCATGGCGGGTTCATATCGTATAACAGGGCCTCCCATAGATAACAGCTCAGTAAAATGCACAGTCAGAGAGTCAAGTAACCACTTTTGAACAGAGTAAGTTTTGCGGGTGAAGGCATGCAAATGGTGGTGAAAACAAACAAAATGATGGGTAAAAAGGAATGACGGTAGTCGGTTCATGTGAAATGATGGCATAAGATTTCGATATTCCCCCCCCCAAGTACGGCTAAAATAATGATTTCAAGTGACTGATAATAATGAGTCGATATCTTCTCATTAGCCATAGTTCAATTGTATTTACATATAAAGTTTACATGCCTCATCTTTACCTTTGATTCGTACTTCAAAAGAAAATATAGTGCCTGTCCATAATAATTCTGCAGTAACCATGGGAGAGACTTTTGATTTATTAGAGAAATTGTATCAAGGGTTTGTTTAATTATGAGAGAGGGTCATGGAAGGACAAAATGTAGTATGAGAGTGAAAGAGCTGAAGTAGATGTTTTTATTGACAGGGAATGCTGAAAAGTTGGTGTTTCAACAACAGGAAAAGAATAGAAAAATGTTTGTTGAAGAGTGGTGTTTTAACAATGGAAAATACTGCTGAAGAAATGATGTTTCAGCAGTGGCGAAATGTTTCTGAGCAGTGGTGTTTCAGCAATGGAGAAAAAAAAGGGCGAAAAATTGTTGAACAGTGGTGTTTCAACAATGGGGAAAAGGGCGAAAAATTGATGAACAGTGGTGTTTCAGCAATGGGGGAAAAGGGCGAAAAATTGTTGAACAGTGGTGTTTTAGCAATGGGGAAAAGGACGAAAAATGAGGAAAAATGTTGTTGGAAAGTGATGTTTTGACAATGGGTAAAAGGGTGAAATTTTTTTGAACAGTGGTGTTTCAGCAATGGGGAAAAGGGCGAAAAATTGTTGAATAATGGTGTTTCAGCAATGGGGAAGAGGGCAAAAAATGAGGAAAAATGTTGCTGGAAAGTGATGAAGAAAGAGGGAGTAGTGTTTCACAAAATGATGCTTGGATCTTCTTGAAGTAAGATCATCCTTTCTTGGTAGGACTTTTCTTTGATCGAGAATCTGCAAAAGAATCAATTGTAACATGCCATTCCTTGACAGGGATTATTAGTAAAAGAAATATAATCTAATACTAAAGGATTTAAATTCAGAAAAATTAATTGCAATGAGGGGTAGGAGGACCCTCTAAAAAGAGATAATGTGAGTCTACCACACATGTGGCCTTAAAATATTCTTTGGAAATGGGGCGTTGGTACAGATGGAGCCGATGACCATTCACTAGTAACGGTGTTTTAAAGTCATCGATTGTGAGGAGCCTTACTGTTCCATTGGGGAAAATAGTGTCCACTTCGTAAGGTCCAAGCCATATTGTATGTAGTTTCCCTTGAAATTCTTTAAACCGAGAATCATACAGTAAATCCCAATTACCTTTTTGGAATTGCTTATGCTTGATGGTTTTGTCATGCCATTTTGATCTTTGTTGTTGAATCATAGTTGTCTGATGAATGGCATCTAGTATTTTTTCATCCAATTCATTAAGCTGCTACAACCTGGCTGTCTATGCATCGGTCAAATCAAGGTTGACAGCTAAAGCAGTCCTTAAGGTTTTGATTTCAAATTCCACAGGAAAGACAACACTTTTTCCATAGACTAATTCATAGGGAGAGAATCTTGTAGTATTTCTCTAGGTAGTTCTGTAAGCCCATAATGGTTCAGGGAGACTGTGAGACCAATCCTTTCTGTTTTCCTTCACTGTTTTTTTGAGAATGGATTCTATTACTTTATTTGTGCTTTCCACCTATCCATTGGCTTGGGGGTGGTATGGTGTAGTCATTCTATGATGAATATGATATTTTTGAAGGGTGGCTTTAAAACCGTGAGAAGTGAAAGGAGGTCCTCCATCTGTAACTAATTCTCTAGGCACTCCAAATCTAATAAAGATGTCTTCAAATAGAAAATCTAGAACCACTTCTTCAGTAGCTCTATGGAGTGCTTTATCTTCCACCCATTTGGTCATATAATCTGTGCAGACCACTATATAAAATTTTTGATTGGATGGAGGGTTAATGGGTCCTACAAAGTCTAAGGTCCATCTTTCAAATGGTTCGAGTACTACCTGGGGATTTAATGGAATTTCATCTCTATGATTAGCTTGACCCATTCTTTGACAACTATCACAGGCCCGAATATATTTCTTTGCATCTTTAAAAAGTGAGGGCCAATAATACCCCATATTGAGAATTTTATGTGTTGTTCTCTTATCAGCAAAATGCCCTCCACAAGGGCCATCATGACAAGCTTTTAGTAAATCATAAACCTCATCTTCTCTGATGCACCTTCGGATTTCTTGATCAAGTCTTGTGTGGAAAAGACACCCACTTATCCAGCTATACGGAGCACTTTGTTGAATGTTTCTTCTTCTCTCTCGGTGGGATAGGTGTGGTGGTAACTTCCCTGCAACCAAGTAGTTAGCAATGTTTGCATACCATGGTGAGTGAGCAGATACTGCAAATAGATATTCATCAGGAAAGGAATCATCTACTGGGGTATTATCATCAGGTGTTAACTAAGAAAGGAAATCAACAACTACATTTTCTTTTCCTGGTCTATCTACAATTGTAATATCAAATTCTTGTAATAATAGTAACCATCTGGTGACTCGAGCATTTGTGATAGGTTTGTTCATTAAATATTTGATAGCTGAGTGATCAG
>ML831874.1:22241-33691 GCA_009831015.1 Picea engelmannii | reverse complement strand
TGCTTCTGAATATTTCAGCTCTGTCATTACAAATTCTACATGGTGTCATAAATTAGAGTTGGTGGAAATCAATTTGAAGTATGCATTGAAATATCTAAAGCATGTATTGAAACCAATTGGAAGAATTTCATATGCGTCTTGGAGCTTCCTAAATGATTTCATCTGAGATATGTTATTTCTAAATATAGGTGTTGTCCCTCAATATGTTCTAGGTTAATGATGGAACTATGTCGAGGAATCCCAGGGGATAAGACTCAAAGTGAGCCTTAAATCCAAGTTGATAACAACAAAAATTATGCAAAATTGTGGGTAAGTTTTTTTTCTCTCTCTCTCTCTTATAAAACTCTCAACCCTCAAACAATACCAGGACCAATATCAAAACATTCAACATCAAGAGGCATGTGTCCATGAGTGCTTCAGACAATTTGAGTTTAATTTGAGAAGGGATGGATTCATAAGAAATACAAAATAAACATGTGAGGCAACTTTAAGGTGAATCTCACAGTCTATGGAAAGAATAAATAACTAAGCAATTAAGAATTCAAAAATTCTAACATTTATACCAGATATTTAAATCATGAATCAAATAGTAAACATTTTCATATATTTAAATCCATGGAGGTGCTCTATGTACATCATTAAATACAAGAAAAAATGACATGAAGTGGTCATACATTCAGAGGAAGTCACTTCAGTATTTTAAGTTAAACAACACATAGTAACACTGTACATGTCATGAAACTTGTTGCTCAATATTTTATTAATGGGGATCTTATACAAGAAGCCATGAAATGAGAGGGATGGATTTTACAAGAGCACGTACATAGAAAAGAAGCACAGACTAAAGCATAACGCGGGGGATGAATCTCTTAAGTCCCGTGGCCTTGAAAATTGGTCTGTGTCTGAGGGAATATTGATCAAACAGCTTGGGTATAAGTTACTCTTAAATTACCCAAAGTGTCGACCCTAAAAATGAGCTCCTTACATTGATTTATATATGCTTATATTTGTAAGAAAACTGCTTACTCCGACCAATACTGCTTCTTGAAAATAGTTTTCGTTTGTCAAAATCCTAATACCACTTCTGGAATTTTAATGGATTTCAGCTTCCATATTGATCTTCATCTGATTTTACTCGGTAAAAATAGATTTTTACCCCCAAAGATGATGAGTTATTATAATATGGAGTGTTCTTTCCTCATTTAATTTATTCTTGGTGTGGATCTTCTACATTGGCTTGATGAGATTCTTATCTGTAGTGTTGGGCTCATTCAAACATGGAATGATTTTGGTTGTTGATCGGTTGAAATGCCTCCCAACACCTTCCTCTCACACCACACCATACACTAGTGCAAAAAAGTGTTAATTACCAAAGCTTTGAATATCCTATCTCGAGTTGTTTCTGCAGACTAGTCAATTGATACAACTACACATTAGGGTAGTCTTCTGAATGTCCTTCTAATTTCCATATTGTGCTAATTATACCCAAGAAGGACATTCTTCCCATAACGAGGTGTGGAACAACTTCTCCCAACATCTATATCCAGGATGACTAATAATTCCCTCCGGTGAGAGGAGTTTGCATAGGTGGATCAGTGTTTGATATATTTGGCATAAGGATAGCTTATCAACAGAAACTAGACTATTTGTAGATTGGTTTTACCTGGGTCTTCATGGTTTTTCCTTATAGGATCTTGACACATGATAGGTAAGGAAATTGGTGGGGAGAGGTGATTGGTCACACTTAGCTGAATTTGTTGTGATCCGAGGCATGTGTGAATGGACACATTGAGGCAATGATTGTTTTCCTCTGACAATCATGGGCAGAGATATGATGATGGGTGAAGGATGGAAAAAGTGATGCTAGATATCCTATTATTTGTCACATAATTTCCAACTGATTTGGAAGGTTGTAAGAAAATCCCCCACTTGCCTGAAACATTCTCCCTTGTGCCCCTATTTGGAACATGCCTCCCTTTCCTAATGATTAAGAGCCTTTTGAAGTTTGGGGAAAAATGTGTGAAATTCGGATGATGTCATGTTGTCATCAACATGGATCCATAGATATGTGGACACATGGTATCTTGGAATTGATCCATGTAGGCGCTAAAGTGTCCTCAAGGAATCGAAATATGTGTGGTTGGGCTAAGTATGACAGAAAAACCCTTGGTGGGCCTTCTCGCTATAGGTGGTGATATTTGACAGGATCAAAAATATGTGTCACTAACTTGTCAGGTCCTCATCAACTTCCTCCATGTCTACGAGGACTGATATGTTGGCTCTAGGTAGCGCTAAGAGAATGGATAGATACATGATGAGTTGGTGGATAGACCACCTAGAAAGACCAGAATACCATTGTCGTGACCCTAGTAGAGTGGTTTTATCTTTCCATGTGTTTCCATGTGACACCATCTAATATTTTCCACGTAGCTCCTTAAAACTGTTGTCACACCCTCATGTTGCATTAACCTCTGAACATATTTCTGATGCAACATGCATTATCCGTCGTTGATCAGGATCACTCACATCAGTTAGATGATTGGGCTCGCACATCCACCTGTGTTTTCTCCTTAAGCCTCAATGTTATGATATGGCTCTATTCAACAAGGTCTTAATCATATTTTGAATGCAACAATCACCTTTCATGCTCCTGATAAGTGCTCGAGTATTTGAAGCTCAACTTCGAGCCCTGAGGGATGGATTTTTCTCTAAAACATTTCTAGGCTTTTGACCACGTTCTTTTCTCCTCTGGTCCATGAGCTCTATGAGAATTCTTTCGACTTCCTATTCTTGAATTTCACCCCTATAATCTCGATCAATGTGCACATTAATGACTGAGTCAAATCCAGTACTAACATCAACTCAAGTGGGGACAGTACACCCCTTTGGTATGCTAATAAATGTAGACTAAGTGCCTTCTCCTATTGGGTTATGGAGTCTGCATCAAAACCAACTACTTCTCGTGCACCTGAAAAATTGATCTGAGAGGTGAAAAAAAAACCTCAACAACTTAAAAACCTAACTTATTTCTTGCATAAAGTTGGTTGATCCTCCTCCTTATGTTATTAGACTTTTCTTTCTCTTCTGAATATGCTCTATTTAATCATATTTTCCTTAATTCATGGGCTTCTTGGGTAGGTATTATAATATGTTTTGTCAGAGTCAAGACCCATTTACATTCTTCATTTACTGTGAGAATGCAACAACCCAAGTTTTCATTAGTAGCATATATGGGGTGATTTACAGAGTTGTTTTGATCACTAACCACATAGGAAAGCTTTGTTTCCCTATATAATCTCATGTTCTCTCCTCCAAAAACTGGCACAGTAGCATAAGTCATGTCCATATACATTGTACCACCCAAATTTCTTTCCCACATCTTGGATAGCAACATCCCATAGTTTGCAAGTACATCAGCTACCACAACATCCATCATAAAACTCTTGATAAGTAGTTGAGCCAAAGTGATCACCATGTCTTTGATCAACCCATCACATTTCACCTTTTTGGCATCAAAAGAATAGAGATCATGGTAGGGAATGGTTATTTATAACCCCAAGTTATTCATTACTACCTTTGTCATGAGATTATGAGAAGCTTTGGAATCAAGGACACAATTATGTAGCATTTTTTCATGGATATTTAGGTTCACATAGAAAGGTGCAATAGATTCCTCTTTATCATCTATGCAAGGAACAAAAAATATAGTGGGAGATTCATCTTGCAAATTTACAGTGTCATGAGGACTTACTGGGATCTACCCTTGTATGACCTTTTCAATCTGCTTATGGTATGATGGGTTTTTAGCTATCTCTACTAGTGGGCTAGGGATCTTGATTTTTGACATCTCTTTCTCAATGATAAAGGGCAGAACTGATTCCTCAAGTTCCTTTACCTCTTTTTCTACTATCCTTGAATATTCTCCAACTTCTTAAGTCTTGATAATATTTTTTAGTTCTTTGACTTTATCCATAGAAAAACTTAGGCTAGACTTCTTAAGTTGGGGTTGGCTATCATGATTAGGTGCTTTATTCCTAGGTATGAGATCACATTTCCTATGCATCTCAGCCTGCAACACATCACCAAACATCATGTACTGAGCAGAGGACAATAGTTCTTCATTGAATCCATTTTTAGGGGTGTGCTTCCTAGTGTTGACGAAATATTCATAATCATCTTGAGTTAGATGCATGGTATTTTTTTCCCCTTGTAGCAGATGCATTTCTTCTGGAATTTTAACATATCCTTCATTTGTTTCTTCCTCAATCATATTGTTTACATTATTATCTCTCACAGGAGTTTGGATAAGTTGTTCATCATTTCTTATTTCTCTCCTCGTGAGTTGGGGATTGAAAGGCCTCTTGAACTATTTAGGGTTCGTCACCCCTCCTTATTGAGGAACCTTGTTGACATTACCATTATCCATCTCAAATATAGACATATTACTTGTCATAGTTATGATTAATCTAGAAATATCATCCATTCATGCTTCATGAGCATCCTTAGTTGGGCCTGAAGGATCACAATATTCTTTAATTTTCTTCTTGTCTGCTTGATAAAACTTTTGCTTCATTTTTCTTGATGCAATCATATTTCCTTCAATATCTATTGCATCATATTGTGTTATCAATAAACTGGGATCTCTCATTTCTCTTAATACTATGGAAAAATTTGCATCAAAATCCCCATCATATGTGACTTTGGCTACTTGTTGCAAAGGATTTATGTCTATATGAATCTTTTTGTAAAGCTTGTTAAACCTTCTATTGAAATCAACAACAGACTCATTTGTTTTCTTCTTGAGCGAGCCAAACTCAGTCAGGTAATATAGGATATCCCTATTTTCCCCAAATGCTTCATAAATGTAGACTCAAGATCCTACCTGATCTGAAAATAGGGGGCTGACTTGTTTTGCTATGCAAGCACCCTCTACTCCATTAAAATAAACTTTGGGACCTTGCTCAATGTCTTAGTTATGCAAGAGAAATTATGTGTCAAGTTCAGGCTTCTTTTATGTGTTTATGTGTGAGGTTCTTTAAAAGACTAAATGTTTTTTAAAGAAATACAACAACAACATAACATGCAACAAAATATAACCAACAACTCACAACAATAACAACATGATAAAGGAGTTCACACCTAATTGGGCTACATCTCCTTGAGCCTCCATCAATGGACTAGGCTCTCTGGGATTAGTTTGTCAAATATTCTTTTACAAGCTTCTACTAAACTCCAATGGATTTACTAACTATACCATTGGGTTCAGAATACATAAAAACCCCAAAAATGACTAATAGAACTCTGAAAACGGACCATGGCTCATTCGGGCATGACCTCTTCTACATGTGGCCTTGAGCTTCCTTGTGGAAAAAAACACCTATAAAAGTCCTCAAATGCCTCTGAAACCTATCCCAAGGTGTTCAGAGCATAACAATTAGTCAAAAATGACTATTCATTCACAGAAAATAGACTTGGGCTCATCTAAGCATGAACTCCTTCAATGGTGGCTCTAAGCTCCCTGGAGCTCCCTGAAACTTAAATGGTGTAAAACATGCAATAGAAGTCTCCAAATGCCTTTGAAAAAAGTTTCAATGGATTTAGAACATCCAAAAACCCCTAGCTGGGCTTTTTCGGCACCTCATTTAGCCAAAAGATGAAGAAGATAGGCCTCGGCACCTTCAAGCTCGATGTCTTTGGTTCGCCAATTCACACCTCTTGTGTGAGTAACATGGCTTCTAGGTGTTTCCCATGCCTAAACCCAGCACATGCATGCATCTCCAAAAAACACACCAATATGTCGCATTGTTAGCGAACTAAACCCCCGAATCTCGGAGGTGTTGGGCGCATGGGGGGCCATGTGGCCACGTCCCAGTGCAAAAATAGGCCCTTGTTTGCATGGTTTGATGAGTGCTTGATAAGTGGTGGAGTGTGTGGTTGTTGGCCATTTAAAACCATGTGCACAAAAGTGTGTGGTGTGGTCACATGGGTGCACATAGAAAACCGGGGGTTGGGGCCAAGCCCCAGCTCGGACCCGCGCCAAAACATACCACATAAACAAAGTGAAATAAATATTTTAATATATGGTTGTTAAGAACCATAGAGTGGCACGTTGGCAGGCTGGCTCTTGCCAAGACTTTGGACTATGCGGAGGTCTGGGGTTCGAACCCCATAAACTCCATATAACTTTTTCCATAAACCAAAACATGGTGCCACGTGGCACCACCCGATTGGCCAATAAAATGCCATGTGTCTCAAAATGATTTTTCCACGTGTCCTGTCAACCGAATGCCAACTCAGCCCATGCCACATCATCTTTCCATGTCATCTACCACGTGTGAGGCCATACCATGCCACATCATCATGTACAGACTGTACAATCAACAATGTTTTTTCCTGTTTGCAAAATCAAACAGAACATGATATCTCACTCATCTGATATATGTTTGATCCCATTCAAAGTGCTTTGGGTTCGTGATGGTGAGGCCTACACACTCATTTGTTTTGAAGATATTCTAAACACTTTCATTTTTGGGCTAAATTTTGACCCCTAGTCCAGATTCTGATCACACCTTCCCACTGAAAGGCTTTTGGACCAAAAAAATCTAATGATTATTTTCCTGAGCTTCAATACCCTTCTTCTTCCAAGTTCTATCAATTTATTCTACTTTAAAAGTCTTTTGGCAATCATCTGGGTACCTTGACATGCCTTGCACTGCAACTTGCTATGTCCCTCAACCACTGTTCTCTGGTTGCTGTTGACCCACTATTCTCTTTGTGCTTGGAAGACTGACAACCTTCCCACTGAGAATCAAGTCCCTTTTGTGAACTCTTTGGCGTCAACACAATCCGCTCTACAATGGCTGCAAAAAAACTTTCCTGCAACATTTTGTCACAAACCAAGAAAACCATCAATCTTGAAAACAAACTTTATACAAGACTGAAAATGATGCCAACAAAGTCTTTTTTCTCTTCAAGCAAACGATTGCATCTTGTACTTCATAAAATCACATGGCATTTTCCTGCATCTTGGTGTACTCAAAATCGACTTACAAGCCGACAAACACCATCGACTAAACATAAGTCGAAAAACATGATCGACACAACATAGTCATCAAGATAACATCGACACAAGTCAAGACTCATTTGAAACATATCGACATTCCCAATGACAAGTCGACATTCATGATACACAACCATGTTACAATCATGAGTCACTCATAATGAACTATCACCAAGTTCATTGTTTACACACATACAAAATCACATGCATGTGCATAGCTCTTCAACTCTCCTTCAAGTACAAACATAAGTACATAAAACCAAAAACATATGGGTACATAAGAGCTGAAAATGAAAAGCTAAATGGCTGCAATAACTGAGTATCATACCCATCTTTCACATCCTCCTGGCGAAGTTGTGCAACAAAAAGAATGCCTTCAAAAGAATGCATTCACATGCAAACTTGCATCTTACAAGTTATGATAAGTTGCTACAACTTGTCATGCTTTCAACATAAATGAATACATAAGGCTGAAATATGCATCTACAACAAAAAAATGCAAGCCTTACTTGTTCAAGAAATCTAACCATTTCTTACCAAGTCAATTCAATGGTGACTTTTTCTGCTGAAAATCCTCTTCTTGTGAATCATCTTGACTCACATCGATGATGGAATCTCCTCTTCCATTCTTGCTAGTATTTTTATCCATCTGCTTCTTGTGTTATGGATGAGTGGTTGGATGCAATGTCCAACATTGGTCAATGAGATGACCTCTCTTCTAGCAGTGAGTGCAAATCTTTTGCATCCTCTTTTCAAGTTGCCTTTGCTTGGAAAGTTTCCTGAATGTGGTCAATCTTTTCCAACATTTTGAAACATGATGGTTATATAAACCACAATATGTACATGGAATTTTTCTTCCATTTTTACATGCAAATTTACCATGCTTAACATAATCAAAAGAAACTGAATTGTAGGCATAAATATACCTTGAACATTCACCTTTATCGCCTTCTTGAGGAGGTGAATTTGAAGAGTTACTAGCTCTCTTTTGAAGACCAACAAAAATGTTATTGTCCTCATGGCTGTCACAACTCTCTTGTTTCACACATTTGCATTCATCTTGAACACACACTTTTCATGCTTGAGGGTTTGAACTTGAAACAAAAGTCCTTGAACATTCACCTTTATCGCCTTCTTGAGGAGATGAATTTGAAGAGTTACTAGCTCTCTTTTGAAGACCAACAAAACTGTTCTTGTCCTCATGGTTGTCACAACTCTCTTGTTTCATACATTTGCATTCATATTGAACACACACTTTGCATGCTTGAGGGATTGAACTTGCAACAAAAGTTGTTCTTGGAATTGTTTCCCTTGTCTCCTCAACTTTGGAATATGCTCCATCTTTATGTTCATATCCAAGACCACAATACTTGGGCCTCTCTTCAACAACAATAGGCTCAACACTGCCTTGCGCATGATTTCCTAACCCTCTACCTTCATAGCCCATTTTTAACAATAACTTGGACCCTATTCCTCTAGTGTGATTTTCAAAAACACCAAAGCATTTATCTTGAGAGGAATTTGAAGAAAAACCAACATTACATACCTCATGTTCATGCGTGTACTTGGTAAGGGTTTCCTTTGCCTCGTGGAGCTGAGTCTCCATCTCATGCAACTTTTCAAGAAGTTGGTGCTTCTCCTCCTTCATGGCCATAAACTGCTCTTGAAGGACAATTCTCTCCTTCCTATCTTCCCACATCTCTTGCACCATATCTCTCATGGTTGCAAACTCCTTGAACCTCTCTTTGTCAAAGAACTTGGATAATGAAGATGTATGAGAACTATCAATGTTTGAAGCTTCCTCCATCCTTGCAAGATATCAAACTTCAACACAAAACTTGCACAATAATACCAATAGCAAAATCTCTAGCTATCAATGGAAATCATATGAGAAAAACTATGCTCTGATACCACCTGATCTGAAAATAGGGGGCTGACTTGTTTTGCTATGCAAGCACCCTCTACTCCATTAAAATAAACTTCAGGACCTTTCTCAATGTCTTAGTTGTGCAAGAGAAATTATGTGTCAAGTTTAGGCTTCTTTTATGTGTTTATGTGTGAGGTTATTTAAAAGTTTAAATGTTGTTTAAAGAAATACAACAACAACATAACATGCAGCAAAATATAACCAACAACTCACAACAATAAGAACATGATAAAGGAGTTCACCCCCAACTGGGCTACATCTCCTTGAGCCTCCATCAATGGACTAGGATCTCTGGGATTAGTTTGTCAAATATTATTTTACAATCTACTGCTCAACTCCAATGGATTTACTGACTGTGCCATTGGGTTCAGAATACATAAAAACCCCAAAAATTACTAATAGAACTTTGAAAACAGACCATGGCTCATCCGGCATGACCTCTTCTACATGTGGCCTTGAGCTTCCCTGAGCTTACTTGTGGAAAAAACACCTGTAAAATTCCCCAAATGCCTCTGAAACCTATCTCAATGTGTTCATATCATAACAATTAGTCAAAAATGACTATTCAGTCACAAAAAATAGACTTGGGCTCATCTGAGCATGACCTCCTTCAATGGTGGCCCTAAGCTCCCTGAAGCTCCCTGAAACTTAAATGGTGTAAAAAATGCAATAGAAGTCTCCAAATTCCTTTGAAAATAGTGCCAATGGATTCAGAACATCCAAAAACCCCTAGCTAGGATTTTTCATCACCTCATTTGGCCAAAAGATGAAGAAGATAGGCCTCCTACCATTTTACTCCTTCAAGCTTGTTGTCTCTGGTTCACCAATTTGCACCTCATGTGTGAGTAACTTGGCTTCTGGGTGTTTTTCATGCCTAAAACTAGCACACACATGCATCTCCACAAAATTTTCCAATATGTTGCACCGTTAGCGAACTAAGCCCGTTAATCTCGGAGGTGTTGGGCACATGGGGGGCCATGTGGCCACATCCCAACGCAAAAATAGGCCCTCGTTTGCATGGTTGGATGAGTGCTTGACAAGTGGCAGAGCGCCTGGGTGTTGGTCATTTAAAAATGCATGCACAAAAGTGTGTGGTGTGGTCACATGGGTGCACATAGAAAATCGGGGGTTAAGGCTAAGCCCCAACCTGAACCCACGCCAAAACATACCACATAAACAAAGTTAAATATATATTTTAACATATGGTTGTTAAGAACCATAGTGTGGCGCGTTGGTAGGGAGGCTCTTGCCAAGACTTTGGACTATGTGGGGGTTCAGGGTTTGAACCCCATGAACTCCATATAACTTTTCCATAAACCAAAACATGGTGCCATGTGGCAGTGCATGCCTAGGCCACGTGGCACCACCTGATTGGCCAATAAAATGCCACATGTCTCAAAATGATTTGCCCACGTGTCCTGTCAACTGACTACCAAATCATCCCATGCCATGTCATCTTTCCACGTCACTTGCCACATGTGAGGCCGTACCATGCCACGTCATCATATACGGACTGTACAGTCAACAATTTTTTTGCATGTTTGGCAATTTGAACAGAACGTGATATCTCACTCATCTGATGTCCATTTGACCCCATTCAAAGTGTGTTGGTTTCATGACGATGAGGTCTATGCACCCATTCATTTTGAAGCAATTCTAAACACTTTCATTTTTGGGCTAAAATTTGACCCCTGGTCCAGATTCTGATCACTACCAGTTGTTAATAGAGGTTGTAGGGAGTTCTCTAAACCATTTACAAACATATCCTTCTAGGTTTTGGAAAAAAAACCTCATGAAGACATCGACATGCTCCACGAATAAATTTTGAATGAAATCCTCGAAGGTTGTTAGGTGTTCTTCAACAGATAAGGTTGGTTCACCAATTTACTTGGGTAAAAACTTCAAGTAGTTTTCAAGAAGGTCGTGGACATGAGAAATAATATTTAAAGGGACAAATATAGCCATGACCCAAGGGTTTAAAAGCGATGGAGGAGGTTGATTTCCACCATCTCTTCCTCCTCCTAAATTGGCCACAAGATTTTGCATGAAACGGTTATGGGATTCAATGGATGGAGGGTTAAGAGAGTTTTTTAGAAAGGGCTTAAAGGAAGAGATTTATTCTTGAAATAATCCTAAAGGTGAATTTCGTATATGTATTAAGGATTTAGGAGGTATATTAGCAGCAGAAGTGGAATCAATAGGTATATCAACTAGCTCAAAAGATTCACTACCTACATGAATAGTAGAAGGAGAAGTTTCCAAATTAGGGTTACCTGAAGGTGAAGATATTTGATGCTCTCTAAGATTTCTCTAGGTCACGAGCTTCTCAGGGTCTGAGTATACTAGAGTACACTCAAGATCTAGGTTTCTTTTGGTATATATTTTGTTAGATTCCATATCTTATTTTTATGGAGTCGCTAGGTGAAATAATCAACATCCAAGTGCCTGAAACTCATTCACCTT
>ML831874.1:0-15102 GCA_009831015.1 Picea engelmannii | reverse complement strand
CACTTGTTTATGGCACAGGTTGGTGCATGGTTGATGCTCTTGTTTATGGTACAGATTGATATCTGTTGAGGATTGTTGCCTCATCTCAGTTGATGCTGAGAATGCAAGCTGAGTATTGCATATAGAGCTGGTGCTCTTGTAGATTTGTACTCTATTCAGTTGTTTCTGATAAACTCCAAGGATTGTAGTCCGTAATAAAAAGAAAATTGTACATACATCTTGTGTTCTTTGTGTTCATTGTGGTGATGACTTGTTGATGATATATTGTTGATATATGTTGCTGATATGTGCTCACATATAATTGGTTATAAATGACAACAATGGGTAATGAATAAATGTTGAATGTTAATTGATGAGTTTTTGTGCAAGAGGGAAGTTTTGGGAAAAAGAGCCCCACACTCATTCACCCCCCCCCCCCTCTAAGTGTGGTAGGTGTGTCCAACAATGATGTTCTAGTTTGAGGAATTGTTGAAAGAGATTTTTGTCTACAATTACTCTTTTGAAATATCTTTCTCCAGCCATCAGGAGACCCGTAGCCTCTGTTATAGTGGCCTCTGTAATTTTTAACTTCACATCCCCAAGCTGCACATTCTCTCCATCATATGTTTGTGCAAAGATGAGAGAAATTCCCTCATGATGGCCCTTGAATTTCTCCAAGAATGGCACCCACCCTGCATGTTCATATTTTTTCTTACAGGCCTGATATTCTGTGGTTTCTTTGTATATTTGAAATATTGGCTCATGCCTGTCGACCCCCATACTATTTTAAGCAATTCTCGTGGGTGGATAAGGCACAAACAGAAGTTCAAGGGTTGAGTATCAGATGATAGAGTATTGGTTGGGAGAAACATACAAGGGATACAAAGGCATAGGGTGTCTATAGATAGTGTGACAACAAGGGTAAATAATGTTCATCTAGATGGCAGAGCCATCCAGAGGAGCATTTATGAATGGAAGTGTAGATTACAATGGTCATGTTGATACTCATGATGATATTGTGAGGTAAGTTAGATCTACTAACGGTTTCCAGATTCGAGGGAAGCTTGGTGGCAGACGATATTCATGAAAGGAGGTGGTCGTTATGATTGAGACTCATGTATATGAAATCGACTGGGATCATTAGTTGATATGATGAGATTCATGGTTCACGTCATCTCATATAGTATGACAACTAATCATGGGGTTTATTTATCAGATAGACAGAGGGAGTTTGATCCGATCACAGACATCGTGATTTTGCATCCTTGATGTTTCATAGGACACTTCCTTCTCACTGTGGTGAGGTCTAAGATTTCTATAGAGATTCGTGACAAAACAGGGGTACATCATGATCCAAGAGAAATCAGTTGTTCTAAACGCATATTTAGTCTAATTCCTTTAAATAATACAAAAAAAGTGTTGAATATGTATTTCCTCGCACTAATAATTTGACAGCAACTTAGAAACATTATGAAAGTTACCTGTCATATTCTTACCAGTATTGGATCACCTGTGTCTAGAATTTGTAATTGATACGAGATCACCTGAGTGTCGGATCGCCTGTGTGTAAGACTTGCAGTTGGTACAGGATCACCTGTGTGTAAATTTGCAGTTGGTACAGGATCACCTGAGTGTAAAATTTGCAGTTGGTACAGGATCACCTGAGTACCAGATCACCTGTGTGTGAATTTGCAGTTGGTACAGGATCACCTGAGTGTAAAATTTGCAGTTGGTACAGGATCACCTGAGTACCGGATCACCTGTGTGTAAAATGTGTAGTTGGTACAAGATCACCTAATTACCTGAGTGTCGGATCACCTGTGTGTAAAATTTGCAGTTGGTACCAGAATAGCGTAGGGCCCCTTCTTTTATACTGGATAGGATTTGGTACCAGATAGGCAAAACGAGATGATTTGGTGGCCCTTCATACATAGAGGTGATCATCAATGTGAGATTAAGCAAAAAATGAGCTTTCTTGAGCTTAAAAATCTTGACGCTGATTCTAGTGATAGTGATTTATAGAAATAGTTGGTGTTCTATGGTCAAATCTGTTTGAAAAACCCTACAGTTGTCAAAGTTTATAGAGAAATAATGCAGGAAAGATTTATAATAGGAGGGTACTCTGTAATGACCAGTAACTGAGATGACAAAACTCCTTTTGTTCTGGAGCCAAGGTGGCCATACTTTTGTTGGCATTTCCTCTTTTATTACAACACAATAATAATCCTAACTACTACTTTTCTGTGGATTTTTATCGAGCCCAAATTAGTTAATGCTAGCCGGTATTTTCAATTTTATAGAGTCTGAAAAAATTAAAGGAAACTCTCTATACTATCCCGTGGATTTTTGTCGAGCCCGGGCCAATTCCTTCTCGCCGGTGTTTTCAATTTTAAAGAGTCTGAAAAACTTAAAGGAAACTCTCTATACTGTCCCATGGATTTTTATCGAGCGCGGGCTAGTTCTTGCTTGCCAGTGTTTTAAATTTTAAAGAGTCTGAAAAACTTAAAGAAGACTCTTTCTGGTAGCTGTCCTCCTTATTTGTTTATCTACATGGGAACACCATCAATTTTTCGTTTGTCTTCGTTAGTCAAAAATAATAATAAAAAAAAACTTCATCTCATGACACACCTATGTATAGAAAATGCATTTATATAATTTGAACTTACTATGGTAGGTCAGCAGGAGGGAAATCCCTCTCGCTTACCAGTTGCATTTCAGCAGTTTGAAGAACATTTTTGACAAAATCCTCCTTTGGCAATGGTTTGTGATAAACCTTCAGTCAATGTCCATTTACAACAAGGGAAGTCTTCTTTTCATCAATAGTCTTTATCCTTACTGCACCATTGTCATAAACTGTATCAACCTCACAGGGCCCCATCCATCTGGTAGACAGTTTGCCTTTGAACTTTTAAAATCTGCTATCATATAGGAGGGCCCAATCACCTGGATGGAAGGACTTATGTTTAATGTACTTGTCATGCCATTTGGTCCTTTGTTCTTGTATCAGGGTGGTTCTTTGTAGATCATCTTGCCTTATCTCATCAAGCTCATTCAATTGTAATAGCCTCTGTTTTTTAGCTTCATTCAGGTCCATTCCTAATTTCATGGAAGTTATAAAGGTCTTTACCTGAAACTCTATGGGCAGTAGTACCTTCTTCCCATATACCAACTCATACGATGTATGGCCTGTTGTATTTCTCTAGGCTGTCCTATAGGCCCACAAGGCCTCAGGCAACCTATCAGCCTGGTCTTTGTGATGCAGTTGAACAGTCTTAGTGAGGATGGCCTCTATCACTTTATTGGTCGATTCTACTTGGCCATTGGCTTGGGGATGATAGGGTGAGGACTTTTTGTGTCTGATCTTGTATTGTTCGGTAAGGGCCTTAACCAAATTTGAGGTGAATTATGTTCCTTGATTAGTGACTATCTCCCGAGGTACCCCGAAACGAGTGAAAATTTCCTCAAAGAGAAAATCTACAATAGATTGTTCATTGGCTGAATACAGGGCCTTGGCTTCTACCCATTTTGTTACATAGTCTGTGCAAACTAATATGTACTTTTTCTTCCAGGACATGGGATTGATAGGTCCTACAAAGTCTAAGGACCATTTTTCAAAGGGTTCAATTACTACTTGGGCTTGGAGTGGAATTTCATCGACTGATGTAGGTCTTCTGATTCTTTGGCAATCATCGCAGCTGGCCACGTATTTCTTTGCATCTTTAAAAATGGTCAGCCAATAATAGCCAGATTTTAAGATTTTGTAAGTTGTCCTTTTGTCAGCAAAGTGGCCACCACATGGGTCATCATGGTAGGCTCTAAAGATATCCTGCATTTCATCTTCCCGGACACATCTTCTGATTACCAAATCAGGTCCTGTTCAGTATAAGGTATCTTCATGCCACATATAATTGGCACTTAGCTGAATGATTCTCTGTTTTTCTCTGGATGTCATACCTTGAGGCAGCTTGTCAGTTACCAAATAGTTGGCTATGTCTGCATACCAAGGGGTGAAAGTAGAAATGGAAAATAAACTCTCATCCAGAAAATCATCATCTACTGGAGTACTATCACTTGTATGGATAATCCTAGATAGAAAATCAGCAACCAAGTTATCTCTTCCAGGCCTATCTATAATAGTGATATTAAATTCTTGTAGTAACAAGAGCCATCTAGTTATTCTATCATTTGTAACAGGTTTATTCATTAGAAATCTGATAGCTGAGTGATCTGTGTGCACAAAAAATTTGTATCCTGTTACATAGTGTTTAAACTTGTTGATGAAATGTACTATTGATAAGAATTCTTTCTTTGTGACAATATAGTTTGCTTTAGCAGGTGAGAGGTTCTTACTAACAAAGTATATAACATAGAGGTTCTTACTAACAAAGTATATAGCATAAGGAATATTCCCTTCCCTTTGTCCTAGTACATCTCCCAAAGCGGTATCTAAGGCATCTGTACAGATATGGAAAGGAAGAGACCAGTTTGGACCTCTCAAAGCAGGAGCACTTGCACTTGAAAGTTTTTTTTTTAAGATTTCAAAGGAGATTTGGCATTGCTCATCCCAATAGAATTCAACATCTTTCGTTAGTAGTTTGAAAAGGGGGGTAGCTAGGTTTGTAAAATTTTGAATAAACCTCCTATAGTAGTCGACATTCCCTAAGAAACTTATGATTTCCTTTTGTGAACTAGGGATCTTAATTTGGGAAATAATGTCGATTTTGGCAGGGTCCACTCTTATTTAGGTACTGGAGATGTGGTGACCTAGAACGATTCCTTCAGTAAACATCATTCTTGATTTTTCATGAATGAGTGAGAGTTTGGTCTCTCTACATCTAACCAATACCTTCTTCAAATTATCCAATGCCTGTTGGAAATCATCCCCATATACCGTGAAGTCATCCATGTAGACTTCCACACAATCATTGGTCATATCAGAGAAAATAGCCAAGACAACCCTCTGAAAGGTAGCAGGGGAATTACATAACCCAAAGGGGAGAACCCTATAAGCATAGGTTCCCCAAGGGCAGGTGGATGTGGTCTTATCCTGGTCTTCTGGTGAAATGTGTATTTGGTTGTAGCCACTAAACCCATCCAGAAAAGAAAAGTACCTCTTCCCAGATAAAGTATCCAAGACCTGATCTATGAAAGGTAAAGGGAAGTAGTCTCTATAGGTGGCCTTGTTTAGCTCTCGAAAGTCCACACAAATCCTCCATTTCCTATTTTTATTTGGTACAATAACTAATGGGGAGACCCATTTGCTATCTGATATAGGGTAAATGAAATTGGCTTGTAGGAGTTTTTGGAGTTCTTCCTTTACTATATCTTTCAGGGCTGGGTTCATTCTTCTCTGGGGTTGTCAGATAGGTATGATTTGATCATTAGTGTAAATATGATGCATACATGTATCTGGGTGGATCCCTTTCATGTCAGAGTAATCCCATGCAAACGCATCGGATTTCCCCTGAATCATTTGTACCAACTTTTGTTGTTGATCTGTTTCTAGGCTGGAAATGATATACAGGGACTTCCCAGGTCTGATTTCTATAGCTTGGATAGTAGAGTCCTTCCCCTCCTCTATTTGCAAAAGAGTGGTTGTTGTAGAAGTGGAAGGGTGCCAAATTTCTTGAAATTCAGGGCTAAAGATGTGTGTGTAGTTGGGGAAAGATTGGGGATAGTAAATGCATGTCGAAGAAGCCAAGAATAGACTTAGGTTTTGTTCTTCAGAGTGTTCTTGTACTCCTTTTACTTGTTCAGGTGTCAAAAAGGGTTGGGTATAGTCCTCCTCCCCATACGGATTCTCCAACCAGAGAGGGACTCTCATGGCTGGTTGGGCGGGGGGAAAAAGGATAAGTTTCTAACTTTGAGTGCCATTGGAAATTGTCATTTCTCCAGATCAACAACTGATGAATGCATCAGTAGTGGCCAACCAAGGTCGGCCTAGTACCACTGGGTGTCCTAGTTTGGGGGATTTGGGATGGATTACCAAGAAATCCATAGGGTATTCCCAAGAGGCCAATGTCATTATTATATCATCTAAACTTCCTGCTAGGGTGATGATTGATTTATCTGCAAGTTCTAGCAAAGTTTGTGTAGGTATTAAGTGATCTAGTTGCAGTGTTTTCATAGTGTTTATTGACATCACATTTATTGTTGCCCCTAGATCAATCAATGTGTTAGGCAAGGCAACACCATTGATTTCTATGGTTACCACTGGGTTCCCTGGATCACTATACTTGGAAGGCATTTCTTTTATAAACTCGGATAACTATCCTACCACCCATATGACAGGAGGCTCTTTCCTCTTTCTCCCTGTATTTTTAATGCAAAGGTCCCTTACAATTTTAGCATAGATTGATATGTCTTTAATGGCCTGTAGTAGTGGGATATTTACACATATATTCCAGAGTTCAGTCTCTAGATTATGTTCTAGAGGTTCCTCGATTTTCTTTATGAGCAAACTTTCTGGGTAAGGGGGTTTCACTTCATGGGGTGTTTCTGCTGCAAAGGATTTGGGAGAAGGGATTTCTTGTGGTACTGGAGTGTTTCTTTCTTCATTCATTGGATCAATCATATGTTCTTCTCTTTGAACCGTTTGGGAACCTATTTGTTCCTCTTGGTTTGTGTGATTATGCACGTGTTCCTCTTGAATGACCATAGTGGGATTTTTTTTGTTTACAATCCTTTCTGACCTTAATTCAACTCCATTAAATGGAGCTGACGTTATTACATATGTAGGAAAGGTTTGTACTTCAACGTTTTGTATAGGTTGTGTCGGTCTATTATTTGGGTTAGGGATAGGTTGTGCAGGAATAGGAGTAGGCCAAGGAGGGTTTTGGATGGGTGCAACTTGCATTGGTTGCTGCATATTTTGATTCATGGGTAGTGCAAGTGGTTGTTGTGGTTGTGGGGGTGGAAGAAGCAAAGGGGGGTTAAAACCTGGGAGCAATTGTGAAATATTCGAAGGATATTGTGGATAGGTGGGAAAATTTTTTGGTTGAAAGGGGACATTTCCATATATAGGTCCTGTCCACTCCTTTTTCCAAGGTTGGTTTTGTGTTGACCACTGATGATAAGACATGGGAGGTACCCATTGTTGTTGGGGGTATTGTGTACTTGGGTCGGCAAACATGCTAGGGTTTTGTTGTCTCCATGGTCTCCTAGGGGGGTAAGATGTCTCAGGTTCTCCTCCTCCCTTGAACATGGCCTTGAGTCTAAGGAGAGAAGGGCATTCATTAGTAGGATGGTCCTCTATGAAAATCCCATAGAGTTCAATAACATTAAGGGGGCATTCCTTTTCAGGGTGTTTCCTCCTAAACTGATGACAGAAGATTGCTAACCTATCTTTTTCTTCCTCTTGTTTTCTTTTAATTTGCATGGTATCTAGTTGGGAACTAATGGTGTGTAGTATATATGTTTTAAAGTTTTCCAATAGATTTCCTAGCTCAATCCTTGTGACACCTTCGGATGTGGGTTTAGCAATTCTGTTGGTAGGGTCCCTTATACTTTTCCCTGTTTTAGCTTGACTGTGAGAGTATCTTTTAAAGTACTCTGCTATGTCTGCAAATGGTTTTTGGTATATGTCCCCAGAACTCATAAGGTTTAACACTTCAATGCAATTGTCCCTCACACCCTTTAGAAAAACAGTCCTAATTGTAGCTATATCTAAGGAAAACTGCTTAGTCTTTTGGTAATTGTATAAGAACCTTTCTAAGTAGTTTTCTAAGCTTTCTTCTTCTAATTGCTGCATTTTGAATATATCATTCCTAGCATCCCTAGGTCTTCAGTAATCCTGGTATTTCTGGAGGAAGTTCTCCTTCATACCATCCCAAGACAAAATTGTGTGTTCCCCTAAGCTCATGAACCACCGTAGTGCCGAATATTTTAGTGTGGCTGGGAAAAGTTTTAATTTTTGAGCATTATCTATGTAGTTATAGCTCCTACACAATATGTCAAATTCAAATAAAAATGATTCAGGGTCTTCTTTCGACATACCTTTGAAATGCAGAAGTGAAGATAATGGAATAATCTTCATATCAACGTCTTTAGCCATATCAAGTATGGGGAATCCAAATGTCTCTGTTTCATTGGCTGAGTTTCCCTCTTTTTCTACCATGTTTCTGAGCACTTTGTAGGGAGGTGGTGAATTTTCTCCACTGAGTGATGGTTCCACCACTAGGTTCTCTGGTATCTCTGGTTTTTCCAAGGTTTTGTGTGGTCTTCCAACAACAAATGCAACCTCTTCTATTATCACCTCTGCTTCTTTTCTAGTTTCTCTTCTGGATGGGGTCGCTAGTGTTGTCTCCTTTTCTTTTTGTCTTCTATTTGTAATCTGAACAATGGCTTCGGATCTGGTGCCTTTTGTTGTTGTTTCAATGGATTCCTTTGAGCTCTCTCCTCTGAGAATTTTTCCTACACGAGTTTTCGATGAATTAGTATAAGGGGGGGTTTTCTTTATTGTTTTTTTTTCTAGTTTTTCTGAGATTTTAGGAGCAGTAAATCTGCCTTTATTATCCCTATACCTACTCATAAAAAAATTGAAATCAATGAAAACACAGATTCCTAATTAAAGGTAGGAGGACAACCTAACTTTGGAGCAACCCCACCAAAGTGGATGCCCAGGTTCTTACCTTTCGTCTTACTGTCTTCTCTCTACCCTCAGATTATCCTCAAATCCAATCCAATACTTCATCAAACCAAAAAACAATGTGTTACCTATTACTATTTACAACTCCCCGGCAACGACGCCAAAATGTTGGTGCGTAAATATGGTCATTGTATATCTCACACTCATTTAAATATCAATCTGGGATTCGTAATCGAAAGAGTCGTTACACCATATGTGCCGATAACAAGTAACCTATCTAAGTTTGTTGCATATAGGAAATAATTAATAACATAAAAATTCCATTTCTAAGATCTCTAAATACTTCAAAATATCCTCTGAACCTAAAACTGATAACAAAACTTAGACAAACAATCAATCAAAGAAATGTTGTCTCGGAGAAACAAGATTGTTCATGTTAGGCACTTGTATTGAAAAGATGAACTTTAAGAAGCTTGTTTCATGTAGCGATTAAAGCAATCAATTCCAACCATTCTGGAAACAAAAGCCAACTTCAATCTCATGTAACTCAATCAAACCAGCACAAGGGAAATTTAGTATGACTGAAATACTTTATTACAACAAACGTAGATAAAAGATAAAGTCTTCTGGTCCCTTGCGAAACTACAATCATAAGCTTAAAATATCAGTCTGACACTTCAAATCATGAGATAGCTACCTTCAACATTGGATAATAAAATGTATATTCAATCTAGCATTTTCCTATACACACCAATCCAAACTGAACTCAATGCTCAATCCTGAGAATGAAATAAAGACAAGTAAACTACAAACACACAGAACGTATACAATGAGGTTTACCTTAGTTGGGGCAGTGGGCCCTTGCTGAACCAACAAGGAACCTCTTAAGGAGTTAACAGACTAAAACTTTCATTCACATCCAAGAATTGTCATAAAAGATCTTATGTATTAATTCAACTGGTAAATTGGATCAACAATCTTTTACTTCATACATGACGACGACAGGTATTGTCTGATTCTTATCGTATATTTCTTACATTCCTTTCTACACAGCATTCCTTATATAAGGTAAGCCGATACTACCAATATTTATGGTTAAACATTAAACAGTTCAAGAAATTCCAGAATTAAGATTTACATCGAATTTTGAGGAGTCGACTCCATCCTCATGACACGAAATGAATGAGTGATGGAGTCTCTTGCAACTGGAGAACTAACTCGGACACTTCTATCCAAATGTCTTCTCGAAATCTCCACCATTATCCAGGTCCAACAAGCGCATCCCGAAACAGAGGTCTTAGTACTGGATTGCACACAGTTGCAAGTCTGGTACCAGAATAGAATAGAGCAAGGAGTACCGGAACAATGCACGTCTTGGTACCGGATCAAAATTGTCTTGGGTACCATAATGGATTCAGTACCAGATTACATGGTGTCTAGTAGTGCCAGATAGACTGCTCATAAATCAAATTATTAGAACTATACAAAATAAAGCACTTTCAATCAAATTAATTAAAGAAAGTTAAACAAACATGCTTTAAATCACCAATTACCTCTTTTAGACATGACATAACTATTAGGCATGTATTTTGGGAGGGAATAGTCCAGTATAGGTTTATAACAGAGGCAAAAAGACTTAGATAGAGGGTAAGATAGGGTATTATCTTATGGAAAAATGGAGACTCAACACATGCCAAGATCATTTTTATTGATAGATATATTCAACTAGTTTTGTTGTGAACCAAAATTTGGGTCCCTTTTTGTTCATAGTCCAGGTTTGATGAAAATTTACACTCTAGACAAAGAACATAGGTGACAATTGAATGGCCCCAATATTTAGAATCTATGTCTCCTCCAAGTCTGCCTCCATCAGAGATGGATTGCACACATATTTCCAATTCCATCATGGTTCTTTCTCCACACCTTGTCATTTTCTTTCATTTCAAAATCCATGAGGGTTATATGATATTCTATCATTATTCCTTTCTCAAGGTAATGTATAATTCATTTTTCACTCATTATTTTTTATGAACTACCTATTTTTCTAATAGCATTTATTTATGTTTGAACAAATAATATTGCAACAATTAAAGTAGTTGTTAAAGCAAGTTTTGATTATGTTGGAAAGAAAATGTATTAGTAATCCTTGGATCCTCAGTGTTATTTAGAAGATTGTGTTGAATTTTTCTAATTTGTAGATCTGATAATTATTTCCTTATGATTTAAATTCTACTGTTATCATAGAATTATTACACACTAAAAATCTCAACAAGAATTAGCATACTTGATGAGAGATTATTGTAAGTAAATATTGTATGAGATGATATATTACAATTGAGGGCCTCAATATATATACTTGGGTGGACTGCCTTTTCATTTAATGGACATGTCTTTTCCATTGTTTTCTTTTCATTAATTAATTTATTATTGATTATTTATATATTTATACATTATATTATAAATATATTATTTATATATTATATTTATGTTGATCATTATTTCCTCACATGCATGTCTAATTAATATAGATCACTCCATCCTGGAGCAGGCAATGTGAGAGAACCTCAAGTCTATCCACTCCTCATCGGGAGAAATACTATTCTTGGTCCATTCACCACTAGCAAAGCTCTATGAGTGAATGAGTCATTTACCTTGGTCAAATCAACATGACCGATTTGGGAGAATACATGCTCAATGCTACTAACTGGAAAAACATCAACATACTATTTGTGGCCTTGAGATGGCATGTTTAAGTATACACAATTAGTGTATGGTTGGGTTATAGTTGTAATGGTGATTAGAACTTATACACATAATGTTGGCATATTTTATAGGTATAGTGTGCTTGTCATTGATGGCAAGAACAATAGCGACGATGGAAAACAAGAAAAGCATAAGCTCAGGAGGAGGAGATAACAGTAAGAAGAGATCAAATCTTGGAATAAAAAATGTAAGCTCTGGAGGAGGAGCGAACAATATGTAGAGATCAAAGCTCGGAAGGAAAAGCGTAAGCTCAGGGTGAGAAGCCTTAGCAGTCGTCTAATCAAGAAACTGATGGTGTTGATCATCTCATATAATAGATGTCAGTCATATGAGTGACCTTGGTCTTGAGGACTATTGGAGGATTGTGACTGTCGGATATGCAAGCCAAATCAACGACAGGGATGAATTGCGGGGAGCGAAAGAAGAATTAAACATCTCTCTATTTCCAATCCCGTAATTGGTATAGATCACCAGATCTCATAGACTCGGATATCAACGATTGTGGTTGATCCAACAAGTGATCAGATTAAGTCGGATTGATTTGTGACCATAGGATGCACAATCGCCAAATCAATGGCAGGGATAGATTGCGGAGATCAGAAGGAGAATTAAATATCGCGCTAGTTTCAATCCCACAATTAGTCAGGACCGTCAGATCTTATAGCCTCGAAGATAAACGATTGTGGTTGACTCGCCAATGATGCACAACTTCAAATTGTGGATTTTTGGTGACGATTTAAATCAATCGCAAGTTGTGGTTCCACAACCATCCTTGATCGTTGATCTTCTTCGAGAATCTTCACAACCGTCGGATCACTTTAAGTGGAAGGATAGGATAAGCAGGGCTAAAGGGTTAATAATTTGATTATTCGAATACCTATCAGTCATCGGATCAAACACAAATTCTCGTCAGTCATCGGATCATTTTAAAGTGGAAGGATAGGATAAGCAAGGTAAAATATATGAGATCTCATTTATGCGAATTTATGTCAACCATTGGATCATTCTAAGTGGAAGGATGGGATAAGTTAGAAGAGTTGCATCACAGATAGATCGAGCCATCGATCCAAGATCATGATCGACGAACAACATTTAGTTCGGGTATAAAGATGCGAGGAGGTTAAGCTCCAAAAAAATCTCACTTCAGATTTTTTAGTTTGAGATTTGAAAAACTCGAAGCCCGGAGAGCCGAAAATCCAAAATGAACAAGGACCATCAGATCTAGAGAACATATGATGACCATTAGATCCGGTAGATCTACGTCAGTAGATTACATCAGAAAACCTCATCCACAAGGACATGTGGCAGACCACGTCAGCAAAGGACATATGGGAGATCACATCAGCAAACCACGTCAACAAGGATATGTGGCAGACCACGTCAGCAAGGACGTGTGGTAGACCACATCAGCAAGGACACGAGTCATCTGATATGAAAGATCACTTCAGATGTATTCTCAACCGTTGATCATAATACAATGGAAGGATAGTGTAAGTTTGAAAAGTTGAAATCCTGAAGTTCTGAAGGGCGAAGTTTCGACAACCATCCATCTCAATGTTTGATTAATTCCTAGCCATTAGATTGAACAATGAAAGGATGAGTGTAAGGCTCAAATCTTACCATTGATTTTTTTATGTGAAATAAACCATATGATATGGTTGAAAGGTCAGATACCCGGAGGAACTAAGGATCGTCGATCTGTAGGAGGACAGACGTCAACAGATTGTGTACTCCAGATTGGAACACTCCAGGAAAAATAAAAGGAAGGAAAAAAGTTGAGTGTTGAGACTCCCAAACCCCAGAAACCTAAAGTGAATCTCAACCATTCAATTTGAGAAGATCACATGTTGATAGATCGTGAATTATGGGTGGAAGCATCGTGGAGAAAGCGGAGTTTGAGAATCGAGACTCTCGAACCCCGAAAGGCGAAATCAATCTCGTCCGTCGGTTTAGAGGGCCACATGTCACTTGGTCGTTAAGACTAAGGATCCCGTGTGGATGGAGGAAAGAAGGCAGGAAAGGAAGATAGATCAGAATTTTTGATCAAAGGAGCACCGTCAAGATCATGAGATCGACGGTCTCGTCGCATTGTAGGGTCAAAACATGCTCAGGTCTTAATTTTTCGTGAGCGGGATGCAATTGAAACCACGATTTTGGAGAAAGGGTATGTGGTAGATGGAGGTGGATTACAGGGAGAAAATTGGTTGATCCCAAACCACTCTTGGATGCACCTTCAATCGTTCGCTTATGCAAGGACGTAGCTCGAGGTCACATATGATAGGGGGATAATGAGAAGAGAGCTTGCTCCTGCAATCACGTGGTCATGAGAAACCATCGCCCAAGGTCATATCAAGAAATGGAGCTAGCGCTCACAAGACCAAGTTCGGGAATCGACTTTTGAATAGGATTTTGATCACCACCGATGGTCACGTGAAAGGAAGGGGCTTAGCCAGAAAAGCTAGCACCCACTATGAATTTTTTCTCAGTAAGAGAAAAGGCACCAAAGGGATGAGTGTGCATAGGTTCTCTCTCTAACTACTAGAACGGATTGATTGTAACTTCCAGAAACAGAGTGATTGCATCTTCCAGAGAATTCGAAGAGCTTCAGGGTGATCGCCAAAGGAGTTGAAGAGTCTTGAGGTAACTTCCATTGGAATGAAGACTCATCATAGAGACAATTGGCAGATGGAAAAGTGTTGAATACTGTAATTGCCAGAGAAGCCAAAGAATATCTGGATAACGGCCACTGATGAAGAAAAAACTCAGCATAATCACCAGAGAGGATGAAGAGTTGAGTGTATGATCTGGAAGAAGAATTGGAATTATAAATATATGCAGAACAGAGAAGAGGCGGTTCCTTGTTTTGATAGTTATTCATGCGGGTAGAAGCAGGTTATGTGCAGGAGATTAGGCACATATAAGAGGTGTAGAGCAGAGACTGGAAATGGTGCATAGAGCATAAAACGCAGAAGAAAGACATAGAACAAAAATGCATATCTAAGAGAGGAAGAGAAAATTGAGGTGCACATGCAGCCAGAGCAGAGTAGTGTAGCAGAACAATGATGAGACTGGTAAGTCATTGATAAATACTGTATCACTATAATAAATTTCAGTAACAAATATTTATATCTCAGGGTGGTAGGGTGGTGCTAGGGAGGACTATTGTCCTCAGAGTTTCAAGTGGGTGCTTGAACACAGGAAATTGTATCTTCCATCTGGTTATAGCAAGAAAAACAGGGGTGATAGGGTGGTGCAAGGGAGAACTATTGTTCTCTTTTATACAGTTTGGTGTCTGTGTAACTAAAAAGTTGATGCTTCCATCCAGTTGGTGTTGGAACACTCAGGGAGTTGGTTCTTCCTTCTAGTGGGTGCTAGAGAATCAAGAGAGCTGGTTCTCTCAGCAAGTTGTTGCTTGTAAATCAGAGGTGGTAGCCTCAAAATGAGTTGGTGCTTATAAGAATGATGATGTACATAAAATAAAGACTACTTATCATATCAAGAAGAAGAGGTTTTCTCCCTTTATGGGTTTCCTCGGGAATATCTATCTATGTGTATTTCATGTGTTTGATTGATGTTGAATATTCTATTTCTTACTTCCTTTCATTATTGTGATCATCATTGAGTATTATGTAAAGAGTTTAAAATGGGCATAATTGTTTAAGCACAGTAACAACTGATTGACCCCCCCCCCCTCTCAGTTGTTCAACACATAATTCTTCGACAAATGACTTGTAAATATGTATGTTAATGATGCATAGATATATGAATTAATT